>VUQR01012055.1:35537-48371 GCA_015108515.1 Hemichromis elongatus
GTGTAAGGGGAGTGAAAGGAATAAATATAAAATGATGAAAGGATGTGTGTGGGAAGGGAATGACAGGGAAAGTGACGAGTGAGTGAAATTAAGAAAAAGGAACATGGAAACAAGAGAAATAAGAAAGGACAACAAAGGGTTAAGAACGGTCGGTTTGTCAATCAGTTAATAAGATAAGAGTATTTATTTATTAGCTCAGAGAAATCGGATCTGCTTAAATGCTCATCTGACCCAAACCCCCAGAGGAACGCACAAGGCGCCAAGGTTTAACACACTTCATTTCCCAGCAGCGGGTGGGGGGGGACTCTCTGTTAGTTTAATCTCAGCCGCAGGAGCAGCCAACAGTCGTTTTGCCTCTGGCAAGAACTTAAAGGGGAGGAGGCGGTGGTGTTTGAAGGGAGGACAACTCACTCTTGGACGTTTGTGGCGCAGGCGTGTGTGCGTGATTCATTTTGAACCAAACCTTTACAAAAACTAATTTCAAACCAATGATGCTAGTGATTGATGGCATGCTCACTGATTCGCAAAATTGCGAGCTTACAAGCTTTAAACCCTGAGGTCTGCTACCGATTAAAGATATCAGCAGCTGTACTCGATGCAAACCTTAATTGTGAGTTACTGGCCTGGGTGGAGGACACTGCTTTGTGTGACTAAACACTTCTACTTAATTAGCTTATCTTGATTGTAAACATCAATCAGCTATCAATCACTACAAAAAAAAAAATCAACACAGAGGTGACTCATGATGTTCAGTGATGTCATCGGCTAATTTTGATGACTGAGACGAAGGTTTTTCTTTGTTCAATCAGCAGAATATCACTTTCTGCTTTTGAGTCAAACCCCAAAGCCAAACATTTTCATTGGCCCGATTAAGCTCTAATACCAAAACTACAAATAAATATATTCTGCAAGTTGACAGTGCCCAAGAGTCTTTATGTGAAGCTGTACCCGTTTGTCCCTCTTCGTTTTACAAGACTTAGGAAATTATTTTTAAACAAACATTTTGTAGTTACACGTTTACGTATGTTAACTCTGTGGGGCACGTGGCACAAGGGGATTAAACCAGCCCTGTGATTAGTAAGTATCCCACTTGAGCCACGGGTTAAATTATATTTTTATGAGCTGTGCAAAAGTCCTGAGCCACTCTCCCGTGTTTACCATTCATATCTTGCTAGGAAAATTGGAAATAGTGAAACTTGTGCAGTGTGTTTGGGATCAAAATGGTGAGGTACGAGGACTGAAAATAACTGAAAAGGCAGCCACTGTCCAAGCAAAAACATTGAAATACCAGAAAGTCTGGAGAACTTAAGAACCACTTAAAAAAATATTGTTTGGCTCCTTGGAAGCAAAATATAAAGAAACGTAATGAAATCTTACAGTACTCTTTTGCTGGAAAGTGTTGGGCTTTAAAATGACAAACTGGACTTATTACCAACTGATTCCCTTCAGTAAAACCTTTGCAGCCCATAATATCTATATAAAGACCTGTCTTTTGGAAGTCTACAGCCCTCGAGTCCTCTTACTCACTCTGATCTGTTTGTTTTCTTCCCGTAGCCTCTGGGCCTCCATCTGCAGCCTCTTGCACTCCTCCATGATCTTCTTTACTTCCCCGTCATCGAGGGTGGAGCTCATTGACTTCACAGGCAGCGAGGACTCTGACTTCAGCGAGCTGGACGACATCATCTTGTTGGACTCCATGTCGTGCTGTAAGTGGGTTACAGAGAGAAAAGTTGACTGTTGATGCTAAAATATCTCCATGGTGATTCTGTATGATGTCTTTGCTGGCACACAGGTACAACTTTGTGTTTACATTTTGGGACTTGCTCTATATACACACACACATACACACTAAACCTCCGTGTCTGAGAGTTCACCCAGGGGTGCCTTTTGTAAATGGATCAAGCTGGTTTCTATCAGCATTATCTCCATGTAACGGACTCTGCCGTGCACAGAACCAACTGGGAGGCATGCGTATGTATTGCTTAGCTCATAATGAATAGAAAATAATTACCGCGGGTCCCTTTTCTCTATTGGTGTTCATTGAGTGAATACACTCAGCTCATATTATGACGAAATAATGTCTCTGCAGCTGAGCGGAATATGAGGTCTGAGAGGAATCACAACAACAATAAACCACATATGAGAGTCTCTGAAGGGCTGTTGATGGCTATGAGTGCAGCTGAGGCAGGAAGAGCGATGTAGAGAAAAGTGGGACAAGATGGAGAAGACGATGAGGAGGAAAACACTACAAAAAATGTTCAAACATAAGCAGCACGATAAAAAGAACAAACCCGGGGTGGTAAAAGAGAGCAAGAAGAAGAAGACTGATAGAGGCAGGATAGAGAAGGCAGATACAGCAGAGCAATGCCAAGACGGGGAACTGGAAAAAAAACAAGAAACACCACCTAATAAATAATGTCTCTTTCATCGGGACACACAAAAAAACCCCCAACCAAAAACAACAAAAAATATAAATAAATAAATAAAGGCTGCACTGTAGGCAAAAAAAACAACTTTCAAAATTATTCTCTAATATCTGGCTAGCAGCTTCAGATAGTGAATAATACACTGGCAACAAAAATTAAACAGTGGAATCTTGCTTGAGCTAATTACTGTCACTTAGAAAGGAATGAAAAAACACGATGAAACATAACTCAACTCTGCAGGTGACAAATGGTAAGAAAAGGGGATCGGTCTGTGTGCGTACCGTTTTCTCGTTCTCCGTCGGCATCTCAAAAACACACCTCAGCTTGGAGTCCATCAGCTCATCTGGTTTAGCCTCCTTCCACTAGATAGGCAGAAAGAAAAAGATAAGGACAACGTGCACTGATGTCTCAGACTAACAAACAAGTAATTAAAAAAAAATGGTGTGAATAATAACAAAGAAAGAGCAACAGAGGGAGAGTCAGCTAGCTGCTAGATGAAAAGAAAAAAAGATGTATAGGCTTTGTGTGTGTGTTTTAATAGGTGAGATTGCCGTACAGTATTTTCACTCTGCTTTTTGAAATTCTGCGTCTCCATACAGACATTTTTATTGCAGATAAACAGCCAAAAATGTCATTCTTGAGAATTTATTAATAATTTGTTTAAATATCTCTTTGGTTCAAGACAGAGTTGCAAAAAAAAAGAGGAAAAAAATAAATAAAAATAAAAATAAGTGGCCATGTCTTTGTGAATTAATTTGAGTTTTTAAAGATAAGGGTCATAAACTGCATGTGTCCTTGGAATATAGCACTGTATTTATTAATTGGCTCTTCAATCTTTAAGCGCACTTAGATTAAGTAATTTCTGCTTAATCATTTTATGTATTCTGTCAGTGTTTCACTAATTCTACAGTAGCTCTCTTTTCATGTGTTATTAAAACAGGGGACTTAGTCTGATTAATTATGCAATTATTATTAGAGTAAATTGAATAACAATTCAATTTAGACTGAAGAGTGTGCTGTCATGTGTGTTACAGTAGCACAGTTTGCAGTTTTCCCAGTGCACCCTCGTTAAACTAGGTTTTGGTGGAACTTGAGAAATGGGACGGTCCCTTTTAGGCAATAACCACATATGCATGTTTTGTTTTCCAAGTTTCGCACTGTTTGAGTTATCTTTCAGAATATGTTAGTGCTTTAAAGATTCTCAGACAGGTAAAACTAAGAAACAAATAGAAAAATCCAAGTGTTTACAAAGATGTCCAAGCAAGTGTATAATCCCCGGTTTCCCAGGTATAAATCTCATGGAGATCTAATAGAGTTAAAATTCTCTTGGGATAAGATAAAGTGTGTGGAACTGCCAGGTATGGCAATGTATCTCTGAGTACTGCTTTATCTAATACTGACTCACAGTGGTTTTAAATATCAAGTGTACTTGGGGTCATCTTACAAATTTAATGTTTTCACCAGCAAATGGACCATCATTAGTCTGTCCATTGAAACAATACGAGGAGTTGGTGAACAAACAAACAACTGACAGAAGCACGTCACCAAGAGGACTTGTGCCCTTCTCACAACCCCACATTAAAAATCTGCTTTCACATCTAACTTGTGTTACAGTCACAACGTTGCACAAAAACCCACTAAACCCCACCGGAGTTCAAGCTCTGATTTAATACAGCATGTGTTTTGTAACTGTCCCTCTTGTTGATTCTATGCATCTTCATGTGTGTCACTACATTAAAACAAATTCTCAAGATGCCTGTTGTCATATTAATAATGAGATAACTCCACAAGTATGTAGGTGTTTAAATGTGGGCCAGTCATCACAAAGATGTCTCTCAGACCACACATGATGTTATGACTAAACTGTGCTAAATGCGTTTTGTTGCAGCGTGCCAGCACTGCAGCACAGGCTTGCATTAGGTGTGGGAAAGGCGCAGATTAAAAACCTCATCCCTCACATTAAAATTTAATGTACGCACAGTCATGTGAAATAAGTACACCTTTTAGGACATAATAAAAAAAACCCAAAAATGTTACAAGGTTTTAAAATTATTATTTTAATACATCCTCAACACAGGGTTAGTTGTCATTATCAATAACTAAGCTAAAATGTAGAACCGGTGTGTGCAAAACTAATTACGCCCCATGATGCAGATCCACGTTTAGCAGTCTCTCAGATAGTTGTAGAGTAATAATGGCCCTTTTTTTTTATTATTCCAACATTGCTTCAGTTCATTGAGTTTTGCAGGCATTTAAGTTCCTGCCACAACATTCCACTCAGTCTAAGATCTGGACTTTGGCTGAAAAAGAAAAGAATCAAGGTTTTGCAATGATCCAGTCATTCTGTCGTGGATTTACTGCTGTGCTTGGGATCATTGTCCGAGCTGTCGGAAGCACATTTGACTCTGGAATACTTTGGTATACAGAAAAGTTCATGGTTAACTCAGTGACTGCAAAGTACACAGTTCCTGTGGTTACAAAACAAGCCCAAATCATAACCCTTGCACTACCACGTTCCTCAGCACTGTGTTGACCAGCAAACCCCCCCAAGTCTCCTGCTTTTATAGATGTGGTCACACTCGATAATACTCAATTAATCAAGTGCATTTGACCTCAACAGCTGGCTGCTAATTACCCTCCAAATTCATATGAAAGTAGTAAGGGTGTACTTAGTTTTTCACACACCGCTTCTGCTTTTTGGCTTAGTTTTTGTTATTAATGACACGGTGTAATGTGTCATATGTTGTATTTAGGATTCATTTATTTTCACAGGTATATCTGGAAGAGGCTATTCCTATCACATGCCTATATGCACAACAGTGATGCATCTATGTACAAAGTATTTCTGTTTTTAAGCATGCACGTAGAAACAAGCACGCGCTAAAAGCTATAAACAATGAGACACACTCACCACTCCCTCCATGTCAGTCATATCAGGAGGTGCTAGCATTGACTGAACCATGAACTTGTGTTTGCTCTTCTCATTGGGGTCATAGTCAAAAGGCTGCAGCATAACTGAAATACAAACAGAAAGTTAATGTCAGCACAGAAAGTAAAAACATTTAGTCTGCTTCCAAATATTTGCTTCTGAATATTTTCTTTAAATTGTACTGTCTTGTAATTGTAAGACTCTCTAGTATCAATAAAACTAAAACTAAATAAATAAAAAGAGAAAAAATGCGGTTTAAAAATAGTTTTAATTAACATGCATCTGAAAGCAAAGAAAGAATGAAAATTTTACAACAGTAAAGAAGGAATAATAATTTATAAATAGAAAAGTTTAGATGAGATACCGAAGCTCCAGCCCAGGCCCCAGGAAATCCCCAAAAAGATTACAATCATTTTATTTTTTTGCAAAAAAAAGTTTTATTTCCTCATTTTTCAAACCTCACCGCCACTTCCCATCCCCAAGGGAACTGGGAAAACACATCACTTGTTTGTATCACGTGCAGGAACTTCCGCAGACAGGTAGGAAGACATTATCATTTGTGGGTAAAACCTAGCATTAAAAAAAATAAATAAGTGAAATCTTGGTTCCCAACTTTGTTACTTTTTCCTGTCTAAACTAATGTTCAGTTCTCAGACTAGAGAGAAAACGGTGAGCTTTGTCTACTCATGCATCTCATATATTTGTCAGACTGAGCAAATGGTGTTTGAGTTTGCCCCCGATGAAGGGGGAAAAAAGGGGGGGGGGGGGTCTAAGGATGATTTCTTCATGTTACCATGACGGCGAAACACTGACAGATCTACAAAAACCCTCGGGGGTAATTTTTCAAACAGCATCCAACTCTGTCTTTTTCTTCTTTAACATTACATATCAGTCTAACAGAAAGCAGGTGTGGAGCTGGAATACTCCTTTAGCCCATCACCACATCAGTCCTCACAGCCACTCGTGGCTTTTTTGATGTTATTCCAGTCACTGAGAAGAGCTGTAACAATGATATACAGTGATCCCTTTCTTATGTCAGTACAGGGGACTGAATTGCAGAGAGGATGGAAATAGCTATTGATGGAAAAATTTTCCCTCCTTTGACTACAGGTTTTAAATCACAATATAATTGAAAGATAGGTTTTTAAATCAGTACAATGCCAGCATGATTCTTTGGTTTTTCCAAGAAACAAACAGCTTAGCTATCAGGGCAGTGTTCAGATGTGGCACATCCCCATTCTCCCTAGATTGAAAAACCTCAGTGATATAGTGCACCATTACAGCAATCAGTGTAGCTCAATATTGCAAATCAGAAACAGACGGCATGAACAGATTGAGAACGTCCTGTTTCAGTCAGACTCAATTTGCACAGCCATCTACCTTGGGTCCAAGGGGACAATACAAGAAAATAGAGTCAGGAAAGCTTGCAAGTTCTTTACGCAACGCTGAATAACATTAAACGATCCAGAGCCAAAGCTTGAGATAGGGGGGGAAAAAAGCACAGCCCCAGTAGGAGAAAAAGTGGTTTAAATCGTCTTTGATCTAGCCCATTTGATTACACCTTTACACCAAGCGCTACTTCTGCTAATGGCATGATTTAGTATTCTTCACACTGGGCAATAATTTACAAAACTCAAAGAGGCTAATGGTAATCAGCATGGTCAAACAGAATGGTAATCGCCAGCCTGTTTGTTGATGATGAAGAACGTAACCATTAGAGAGGTGAAAGGAGGAGGTTAAAAAAAAATTCTCCTGTCACTAATTAATTGTGTCCTCTGAGAAAACCAGCTCACACCAGAGTTACCAGCAACTACTGGCTCCTGTAAAACAGGCCCTGGAGATCAGCAATAGTAGGATTTACGTTAATCTGCTGTAAAATGTATTTGTTGCCCTTGTCTACAAATACTGTATTCAAAAAAGAAGAAAGCCAGTAAGTTTCAGTAAGTGTGATATATTAGACTTCTCTGGCCTCTTAAAAAGTGGATTATCTGCAGCATACAACAGTTTAAAAAAAGCTGTCTGGAAATAAAATAAAGATTAAAAAACAGAAGGTGAGCCAGAAAAAATAGAGAATTATATCCCAGTTTAAGTGCAGCAATGATCAAGAAATTAGGACGAAACATGAGGTGAATCCTTTTATAATCTCATTAAGAGAAGCCCGACACGTCACAGGGCACTCCCTGGCCACTTTGTTCGGTATTAGTCAACACAAAAGATCTCGTCAAAGATCACCAACCCTACTAAGACAATATGGTTTGGGAGCGTGGGAGTGAGCAAGAGAATGAAGTTAGGGGAGTTGTGGAGAAAGAAGCCAAGAGGGAAAAATTTACCAGCATAAAATAAATATATTCATATTCAGACTTCTCAGGTTAGCAGGCTCTCATCCTGATTGTGCTCTCTTGGGTCTGTCTTATTTAATACAATTCAAACGGAAAAAAGTAACCGACTACACCACCATGTATGTCTATATCACAGTGAGAAATATCCCAACATCAGGAGCGCTTCAATCCGCCACATACTTCATGGAATCAGCTACTATTTAGAGTCCAGCTTCAATGACAAAACTCTTGGTACACTGCAAAAACTCAAACTCAAAATTTTTTCACTTAATACAAGATATTTTTTTGCTTGAAATAAGTGCAAAAATCTGCCAATGAAACAAGTGAAAATTCTCTAGTTTTAAGATGCCCTGTCTAAAAACAAGTTCATATATCTCACTGGAATGCTACTTTGTAGCTAAATGTGTCTTATTTTAAGTTTAATGAGATTTTTCACTAGAAATAAGATAAATATACTTGGTCAGATTTTTAATTTTTGCATTGTAGGTAATGAGCTAATGTGAATATTAGCAAAGATCATAGCCATAAACGCTCAAATCCATGTGTTCCTACTGAACATTGAATGAATGAGGACTTAGACTTGAGACTCGGTTTCATGTCCTGTCATAACACAGGCATGGAGGAAACGAGAACAAGACAATCTAATGAAACCAATTCGGACAGCAGCGACAACAAAACTGTTATTTGTTTTACTGTGGGGAGGTATTTTGCTTTCTGCTTTCCCTGGTATGTTAACATGTCCCCAGTATGTGAGGAGAACCTCTGACATATTCCCACAACAAGCTCAATATTTGTGGACTCGAGGATTTTTGAAACATTTATGCCAGATATTTTTCCACTGGATACTGCTACACAACACCAATCAAGACCAACAACATTCCTGTGGTTGTAGCTACATTCAACATATACAGTTACAGCAGAGCTGAGCTTCAAAAGGAACTGCGAGTCCACTGCTAAGCCAACAAATGGTAAATCATGGGTTTGTAGGTATGCAGTGGTACACAAGGATGTCTGTGCAACTATTGTGCATATCCTGGAAATGCGAGACAAACTGGACTGAAACAAGTTACAGATGACTTGCAACCCTCTCAAACAGAGGCTGTAGGAGTGTGACACGAAGGAAATGTTTGAGTTTGTCTGAGTCCCTTAGTGCAGATACTGGCATGTTATTTTGGGAGAGACTTTTCATGCATTCAGTATACAGAAAAGTGTATTCTTATTAGTAAAGGTGGTATAGTAGCACTGTTTATTTCTACTTCTTAAACAATCCGGTGTTTCAGAGAGATCAGGAAGAAAACACATTGCCATGTAGCTTTCCTTTAAAATAAACAAAACTCTTCTTTATATTTTTTATTATACAAAACATCATGGTTATAATTTCGAGGTCTACAAAGAATAAATTATGAAAACTGAGGTTTTGTTTTTCATTTCTTCATTTCTTCAACATCCATATTGCTCAGTACTGCCTTTGCCGGTGCATGGCTGTGATACCACCACCTCATAATGACTGAAAACTGCGAACTGTTGCTCACGCTTATTCATGTCTCCTTTAAAAATGTCAACACACAGCTAACAACTGCTCGCACAACTCCAGAGGTTATAATCTGAACTATGTGTAATATTACAGCTGTCAATGCTGACTTTCATATAAAGAAATTAAATCAGCATTTTAGGATTATCTAACACTACAAATGTATACTTAAATTCACAGTAATGTGTAAAAAAAAAAAAAAGAAAGTCTTCCAAAATAAATTAGGAGGTTAAAATGTAAAAAAAAAAATAGTCTCTTCTTTCAAATAGATAAATCAAACTACTAACCTTGTAAATAGCACACATGGAAATTTTAAAATTCGCAGGACATTTGTGTTCTTATTTTCAGAAAGTAAATGTTTCTAAGGGTGCGGTAGATGGATTGTACATAGGATTAAGCACCTATGACGATGAGTCGCCTCCAGCTGATTAATGTTCAGCACAAAGTAGCAGAGATCTGTTAATAGTGATTTATTTCTTTCCTTTAGTATTAATCCACAACAAGGCATGTAAATTAGCCTTCATTAACATGAGCAGTATTTAGTTTAGTCTTTCTTTTTAATAATAAATAAAGAACATATATCAATATATGTGGTGTTCTGTGTACCAAAATGAAATGGAGATTAAAGCGCACTGGCCAAAACCAGCACTGTGCTAATGGGCACTTCCAGTGATAAAAGATGCCAAGCCAACAGGAGAGCTATCATTTAGCACGCTAGACTTTTTTCATTAGTATGTGGTTGTGTAATTAATCCAAAACAGGTGAGATAATTTTTTTCACCATTTTACTAAAAAAATCATCAGCTTTTCATTGAAATAATGCATGTGCTCAACATTTTTTTAAAGCCACATTTCCTGCAATACAGCCCACACCTCAATTCTATTCTGTTAAACACCCTGCTTCGATACAGCCTGAGTACTCCCTGAAGACACAGGACTTAAAGTAACCACAGACCATGCCTATACAGCTGCCACGGTGAGTACATTCTCAGAGAAGCAAACTCATTTTGAGACTCTAACCTGTGACCTTTCTCAGTCTAACAAGACTGAAAAATGAGGGAAACAGACAGAGCGGACTCAGTTGGTGTCACTGCTGAGTGCAGGCACCAACTGACACAGTCTGCAGTTGTTGACACCAGATAGGGTGGACTGTAAAATGAGTCTGGGACTGTAAATGACAGAGGGTGAACAGCATGGAAACATTAGCCAGTACCTGCCTTCTTCAAAATGGAAGGAGGCGGGAGGGGATGGAGTTGCACTTTTAAGTTCATGTAACAAGGACAAATCTATTTATATATTACATAGATCACTGTATTCACACTGACTTGACAACCAATGATTTCTGTAAGTTACCATGTATAAAGTCTACCCATCTTATAAAGTGTAAGAATCATCCATCCCAACTTGCTAGGTGCTCTGTTAGAAGAATAATTATCCCAACTATTCCCAAATGTATACAGACCAGCAGTATAGTTCACAGATAAGCGCAAAGATCGTTCAATACATTATACGACTTGAGACAGATGATCTAACATGTCATTTTATCACAGGCTAAGCATTTTCAGCAGTAAGTGATAAACGTCACTCAGTCCTACTTCCCTGAATTCGTACCTGAGACATTGATTGAGGTGCCTGCATCGATGATTCCACTGTTTGGCCGCACACAGTACCGACGCGGCGCTGTCGTCTTCACCTTAAAGCACACATTCCTGTCTGTAGGGTTGGAGAGCTTGAGATTTGTGGTGACCACGTCTGAGAATGGACCTGTGCGGAAAGTAAACGCAGCGGACGCTTAAAAACTGGTGCTGACAAGACTGACAAGCCTGTCTCTGGATAAATAAGGACAATGTCTTTAGGTTCTCAATGAAAACATATTTACAGATCTTTTATTTATTATTATAAAAAAACATCCTATATATGTGATCTTAATTTTAATAGAGGACAATGATCAAGAAAATTGCAATCAAAGATGAAAGATTTTGAATAAAAAAGACACTGATATAAATTGTGATTTACGATCCAACCATTTTACTGACAGAGAGTAAACAACCTTTTAATGTATGAGAGCTGCACAGTAAGAAAGCAACTTATTAATGAAATCAAATGAGGCGAGTGATGAAGATACATCAACTGCACGGAAGAAGCAACAGTGAGAGGAAGAAATATGATAACAGAAACTATATTGATACCGTTTCTGAGAAACAATAATTTAAATGTAATTTTCTCAAACTGGCACACTGAAGCAGAAAGAAGTGTGGGAGTTTCACTTGACTGAGAGGTTGCACTACTTTGTACCAATAATTTACAAACCAATTCATTCTTTGATAAATATTTACCAAAGATTTTGCCAAAATACACCCTTACACTGTGCATACAAACGGGAACAAGCCGGCTGCACCCTTTTCAAACAAAGCGAAGAATAGAAGAAATTGGCTGTGATTACGTGCGAGACATTCAAATGTGGCCTATCAAAGCCTAATGTGACGTAACAAATCGGCTGCCTGAAATGTGGACATTATGCCATGTTGTTTTTTTTTTTTATTTGACCTGACAAAATCTGAATAAAAATTGTTTTCCTGCCAATTAAACGAATGCAGCTTTTTAACACTTTGACTCGAAGTTGTCCTCGAGATAAACGAGTCAAGACAATTATTCATAGTGAAAACCAGAACATTATGTGACACATGCTGGTGAGAAATGGACTGTTGTAAATATGTCAAGGATACAAACTACGCCGTCTGCTATTCTTTAACATTACACTCTGGATTGATGTTGACTGCTGATATCTACACTGCCCTCATGGTTAAGAAAAACAATTATTCAGTTAATAGAAAACTTAAAGATACACTGTGCATGAAATATAAATCATAAATAAATATAAATCTTCTACAGAGCAGCTAATGCAGTTTGGATTTAAATAATAATAGAAGTATGGGAAGAAGTTTTTAAAATATTTCTTTGGACTGCAGAGCTACACTTTTCTGCTTAACAACGCAAAATTAAGGTTATTCAATGTAAAATGAGGTCATTATAAACTTGTTTTCCTTTCTTCCTCGCACATGTATTTCCAAAACCCCAGAGAAATTTTCTGTTACAGTTTCTCCCCATCTTAACTGCTCTGTAAAGCTTCCAGCATTTTGTCGTGAAATGACACAAGTGAAGGTAATTCTGGACAATTAATGGTGTCCGAGATTCACAGAGTAATATGAAATGAAAGGGTGGAAAGGCAGGGGAATAACAAGCGAGTTTATATAGCTGTGAGCAATCAGCTAGCCCCAGTAATGTATTTACATGGTGCAAGAAAACTGAAACTTAGACAAGTGAAAGTTGAAATGCATAATATACAATTATAAAAGAGCCCAATAATTTGACATCTGTACAAGTTAAACACCCAAAATCTTAATTATGACTTAATGAGGGGATCCCCCCCGAGGAAGTGCTTTTATTTGAACTTCCTGAAGACTGTTGCTTCTAAACAAGTACATGCTAAATAGGTTAGCTAGCAGCTACCTAAGAACAGTCTGTAAGACAACTTTTTGCACCTTTTCCCAGCTTATTGAATATCGCTCTTTTTGCTTTCTTCTGCTAAAACAGTGAATAGTGAGCTTGT
>VUQR01012055.1:62631-74687 GCA_015108515.1 Hemichromis elongatus
TCCCAAAAAATAAAAAAAAAAAAAAAAAAACCCCACCTGGCTAGAATTTCTTTACCAATATAAAGCAAACTATCTCTGACATGTTTACCAGTGAAGTCTAGAGGTGGTGGGAGGAGGAGATTTTCTATGGACAATCCTGTTTCTTCTGTCTTCCCAGTAAGCTAAGTGAAGCTAGATGATTCACATGATGAGAGTCGTCTCAATACGTATGTTGCTAATGGCAAAGACATTGTATTTGCTAAAATATTCACCAACGCTTTAAATACACGTGAATTAAACATTCATGAAATGATTAGTATCTGAGGGAAAGAGAAAATCACCTCTTTTGTGATGTCATATACAATGATTGCCGCTGCTGAACCTCTGTAGTACATGGGCGCCAAAGCACGAAACTGTCAGGAGACAAAGAACAGCCAAGTCAAAAACAAGCCAACGATGACTAACAAACTTAAACTAGATTTTATTGAGACATCGGAGAGTCTGACTTTAGCTTTAAAACTATGTGAAACTAAACAAGAACAGCATAAAAACAAAAATTATAATTACTCAATTATTCAATGAACAATCTCAACTCATCTCTGAAGATCATTTACTCTCACTCCCTTCTAGTTTTTAAATTTCGCATATGAAAATTGATCCAAATACACAATTTCAATATAGCTGTACCGCACAGACATTCAACAATGTTTTTTCACACACTTAGGATAATCCATTATATAGGCATAGACCTATGGAGATTTCATCGCCACGTGTTTCTTTAAACTCAATTATGCTAACTGTATCAAACTCAACAGAGAGTATAAAAATAGGCAAAAGGGACAGAAGATGTACTACTTTACAAACTAAAGGCCTGGGATTCTGAGCCTATAATCCAAGAGGCTTTATTCAAAATGAGCACATGGCAAGTCTTTCCACCACTGCCTCACACATGTGAAAGCTATCAAGAGAAAGATGAGCAGAAAGTGTCAAAAGCTGTTAGAGTTTGGATATTTATGGAACACTATACATGTGATCATAGCCCAATACGTCAGAAAGCTCCACATAATCAAAGCAGCATGTGCAAAAATTTCTAAATCCATAGCTGCCGGGGAGGCTGGGGGGTTGCCAGGATTTGGTATTTTGTTGGTAAAATACTTCTCTGTGCACAGTAAGGACTAGCTTCAACAATGGGATCTGTCATAATATTTAAAAACACCTTAACCACATGTGAAGGGAACAAATGAGGTTAAATGCAGCTGATGCACCAGTCAAAAGAGAGAGCACTGAGCTCCGCAAACAGGCGGCAGATTTTGTGAGTGATTTACCTTCATTTCCGCTAATCAAAGCAACTACATTTAGCTTACAATTTAAAATTACTTCCCAGGCTTCTCTATATTAGAAATGACAGAGATCAGGCTTTTGTCTGTAGCTGCAATTGATTCTGGGCTAGCAAAAAGACTGTGTACTTTATCTTCAAACAGCAATTCCTAACTATAATTTAATGGTGATCATAGTATCACCGTTTATTCTTGAGTACAAGAACTGCATAGTGTATGTATTTCACTGTTTTGTTAATGTATACTTTACTGTACAGCACTTTGAGCCCAAATGTTTATTGCTGAATTGCTTTGCCTGCTGAAACAAGTACAGACTATTAATGTTTACATAAATATTTTTAAGAAATAGAGACAACTGGGGGTTTAAACATTTTTATGTTATACTTTTGGGCAAAAAAAGACCAAAAGCACACTCAAAGATTTGAAAAATCACAAAGGGAGAATCTCATCACGCCTCCTTGCAGTATATTCTGCACTGAGGCTTTTGACAGGCCAATAAAACCATGTGTCATGTATTAACTAATGATATTTATTTTAAAAGAAACAGCTCATGTCTCAAAAAGACCTTCACTTGGAATGACCCTGCCTTCCCGCCAATTCTATTTTCCTTTACAATACGATGGAATAAACTATCCATCTTGGAGTGACACCGTTACCTCAGGAAAGCACACATTCCACATAATTATAGTTGTTACTGGCCCCATCCACCAACAGGAATCCAGCCTGGGATATTTGGCAGAGGCACTGAGGAGAGTGCTGTCTGTTTCACTGGCTAGTGCTGTGCTGCACCACCGCCAGTCCTGTGTGGTCTATCTGTGTTTTAACCCAAAGAGCAATCATAGTGAGGCCAGACGACTGGCCACACAGCAGCGCAGAAAACAGCCCCAGTGATGCCCAGTGAGTACTGATTAATTGCAGAAACCACAAGCTGGGTGTGTAATGAAAGGCACCCTCCTATTCCGGTAGGACGCATGCTCCCTTTTGCTTGTTTTCTGTAAGAAGGAGCAGTCCTCCAGGGGGAGGCCTGGACGGGCTGTTGACAGCTGGGCTCAGATGTGCTCGTAGGGCTTCATCTGGTCTCAAGATATGGGTTTTGCTTGTGGAAATCACTGAGCTTTCCTTTCTGCCCAAGTCTCTCCTTTCACATGCATTGGCTGGCTTTGTATTTCTCTTTGTCAACTCCACAGATTTCAATAGGCCAAAAGCTCCATGGAGGTTAGAAAACACACCATGAAAAGCCTCCAAATACCACAACAGTCTTGTAGGGAAAGAAACACGCAGACACATGCAAAACCTACCAAAGGAATGTTGCTACTTTTTCAGTTGCAGAGATGTGAGCCATATGGAAGACCGAGAGGCCACACGGGCATGAAAAAGTGAACAATAATGTGAGGGGAGAAAAAGATAGAAAAAATCAAATAAAATAAAAATGTTGCACAGATGAAAGCAAAGGAGAAAAAAATAGGACATAATGATGTAGAGTGGCATTGGCTCAAAGATAAGATACAGCAGCAGCGCATGCCAGTGAGCTCAGAAAGCTTAAGTTTTATCCTCTTGTCTGATCCTAAATTGGCTTCCTGAATGTCCCTGAAGTCCACAAAAAAAAAACCCAGAGGCCTCCCAGGCGGGAAGGGAGAATAGAACACAAGCAGCATCTTATCTCACCTCTCCAGAGAATGCAGCACCATGGGTACCACATTACAATAGAAAAGACTTACGCATGAGAAAAGGAGAAGACCGTGAGCATAAAAAGGGAAGTGGGGTGGATATCTAATGCAGAGAAAGGTCGGCCATAGCGTGAGTCAAGCGAAAGCAGTTCCTACAAGTGTCTGACGAGTGGTGTCGATTTCACGGGCTGAAATGCTGAAATGAAAACACCAAAATACAACTTCTCTCCTATATCACATCTCATTTGCAAAATGTGATTCGAGTTCTGGCCGTTGAATGGGTGGCAAAATATTTCATAATGAATATTTACAAACACACTGGAGAGCAGATCATTAAAGAAGAGCTGCATCCGCATATAAACTGCTGACAAACAACACTTTGGAGAAGTGTGAAAACATAAAATAACATAAAAGAATGCCACTGGTTCCCTTTTTTGTTTGTCTCTAAAAAAAAAAAAAAACTAGCACAGAGACGAGGAAGAAGAGAGGAGGAAGGAGAGAGATCAAAGGAGACAAAAGGAAAAAAAACTAAATGAATTAGATTCGATCTTTTCTATGTGACTTAAACTTCATTTACTAAATTAAAATTTGGGAAAGGAACTCTCAGAACAAGAGAGCTAAAAGAAGTTGATTATTAGTGAACTGGAAGAACTATACCTATAGAAAGGTAAATATTGCCCCCTATCAGAAGTTATGACTAACTACAGTATTCAGGTTTCCTGTGGTTGGTTTAAGGACTGATGCATAGGTGTAGGCAATTCTTTCACATCCTTTCAAAGCACATGGTGGGGATAAGTAGACTGTTCAATAATACAAACAGGTTGATGGTAATGTAAAAACCATTCACTGAAGCTGTTACAGTAAATACCTCAGTACATAATACTAACCCGCTCCTGTCCTGCCGTGTCCCAGATCAGAAATTTATGCAGCTCATTTTGGTATTGCACCGTTTTGGTCATGAAGGATGCCCTGGTGAAGAGAAACATGACACACTGCAGATTTAAAATAAACACTTACAGATTTGTTTTTTTGCTGTTTAACATTCAACTGTATTCTAGTAATAAAAAGCTGAGTTACATCATATCAATCTGAGCCAGCTCAGTACTGGATTCTTTAAGTCTGACAGCAAAACTAACATTTGGTCTCAATTACAAAACTGAAGTTTTCAAAAACAAAATTCAATAACAACCAGTCTGCCAATAATCATCAGATATTTCTAAGTGCCAAAAATAAGTGTGTGGAGCAGCTGTTTGTATCTAGTATTTATAATTATTTCTCTTGTTACAAAATAATGCTGACAAAAACTTTTTAAAAACTACTAAAAATTCCTGCTACCATGTATCAAACTTGAGTTTTAAAGATGTTTATGTTACTTGATCTCAAGCGACATAAAACATATTTTATTTTGTACAATGTTATAACATAGTCACGTCACGTTCGACTTGTAAAGCTGTTTTCTCAGTTCCTTGTCTGAAAAATCAGAAAGCAAATCTTGTGTTCTTTCTCTATGGCTAAACTAAGTGACTTTGGTGCTTCAGACTTTTTTGTCCAAAAAATTAGGTTCAACAAGTTTTTAAACAAATTATAAACAATAAAGTCCAGATATTTTGAAATCTGGAGCAAACAAGTTATTTAAGAAGTGATTTTTATGCCCTTTTTTTGCAAGTAGTTCTCTAATCAGCATTATGACGACCTGTAAAACTACAACAAATGAGAGAGATGGAAGAAATAAAACTTCTGCCACTGCAAAAACTCAAAATCTTATCAAGTGTATTTTTCTTATTTGTAGTCAAAATAATCTCATTACACTTAAAATAAGACACAATCAGCTACAGAGTAACATTTCAGTAAGATAAAGGAACTTGTTTTTAGACAGTGCGTCTTGAAACTAGATAATTTTCACTTGTTCCATTGACAGATTTTTTCACTTATTCCAAATAAAAAATATTGTATTAACTCACTAGAAATAAGAAAAATATACTTGGTTCAAGACGGCGAGATTGGTACAAGATTTTGAGTTTGTGTGCAGTGTGTGAAAGTGGAAGGCAGCAGGACATACCCGATAGTTGGATTAATGTTTGGGTCAAAGCTGTCCTCCACAAACCTCCAAACAATACTCGACTTTCCTACTCCAGTATCCTGCAGAGACAAAATAAAGATCACGCTTACTAAACATGGCATCGAAGAAGATGAGAACAATCTCTGGCAATATGCCTGGATATTAACATTTTTTTATGGGATCCTCTTCCTTCCTGGCACTGCTGGTATAAATCTGTAAATGACTTATAGAAGAGGGAAAAAGGCTTTACATTGTTTACATTAGGAGAAAAAGAAGAGGACAAGTCTGACCCGAGTGTTATCACGAGATACTCCCACAGACAATGGTGGTTTATGCTGCTGCTATAGCAGTCTAGACATGGATGTTTTGTTTGTGTGGCCCACCAGTTAACCATTTATTCAGTAACATGTCTTGTTTTAACTAATTTAATTATCTTAAAGATGACCAAAATGATGCATAATCAAGGTTGCCAGGATTCTTTTCCAGTCTGTTAGTTAATAAACTGACTTACTGTCTCAATGCTATCTTAATCTTATTAGTAGATCTACAGAAAATGAATGGCTAATCATCCTGTTTTGTTGTACGTCTTTTTTTACAGTTTAAATATGCATTAAGTTGGTTAATGAGCCTGATTTTTAAATAAATACTGCAGGAATAACGAGTAATGCTGTCTAACACAGTTACAGATGTGTGTTAAAATGAAGGGACAGTGAAAAATAAACATAAATTGTCGTAGTAAGCTGTCGAATAAAGCAGCTTCACCGCGTCATGAATTTGAGTCACGGAAAACTCTACTAAAGGTGCCCACGCCAGTTTACTGTAAGCTGTTCAGTGATGGTGGTGGAAAGCCTGTCTGACAAGTCAGCACAAAATGTCATTTCAAAGATGGCTGTCAGTGTCATAGCACACATTGTTTTCATGCTGGTCATTCTATTCAGAGAGCTGTCATGGCCTTTGGCACTGTTTCCTGTTAGAAACTACTGTCAGTGTAGAAATGTTTCATGACTGGGTAGAGGTGACCACTGAATACACACCAGCAAAGTCCTCCTCATATCAAAATAGAGCCACTGTAGGGGTTAATAGTGAGATTTTGAGTATGAATGTACGCAAAGTTTCCTAGAGGCCAATGTGACAACACCAAATGTCTTGTTTTTGTCCAGAATGGATCAGAACTTAAAGATATTAGACTTACATTGATACTACTGATTGAGATTTGCCTTTAAAGTAGTCTGATCTATTCCTAAAATAGCAGCAGGCTGACTATTTTTTAATTTGACTAATAGTGACACTAATAGCTTGACTAATAGTGTCAGCCCTGATCTAATCCCATAAGTGGGTGATAGAGAAGAGAAGATGTGAGGATGTTCCTCCAGCAGTGGATAATACAATTTGAATGGGACGTTGATCAAATGATCGATGCCTTGTGCAGCTGCTGAGTGGTAGATAACCCTGAGTGTTGTCACTGGCGCCGATCTCTTTATTTATTTTGAGGCTGCATTGCCATTTGCTATATCAGAAATTTTCAACACGGTTTAAACAGCTCTGTCCATTGGAGAAGTATAGGTATGTGTTATGTGGAAGAAGAGCAGGACAGCTCCATTAATGCTCCAGTTAAAGTGCGTATATGTGCAATCAAAAATGTCGATGCTTACTCACCCCCAAGAGGCAGACTTTTAACTCTCTCAGAGCCATATCGATCTCCTCTCTCACATCGGATTTGAGATGAAGATCATTGACTGTTTTCTCCTCTGCTTGCCTTTAAAAAAAATCTTGAATATTCTTCAGGTGGTCTTTGTTTACAAACAACTTTATAACATCGTGGTCTAAAGCTGGCGTACGCACATCTTAGGTTGGGTAGCAACTCTCGCTGTAAACGTTAAAACGTCCTGCAGGTCGTCGTATTTGCCATATTGTGATTATTGTAAACAGCTACCTCCACCACATCGCTGAGTCTCCATCTTGAACTACGGCGTGTGGTCACGTGACTGCTTCGGCTTTTTTTTTTTTCTTCCTTTCTTCCTTTTTTTCTTTTGGAGATTCACAAAGCCCGCCCCATGGGCGCTGTTTTAACCCCACTTATATCGAGTTTGTACCCGTGATAAGTAACGATTCTCGGTATAGTTGTTTAATACGTAATTAACCAGTGAAAAGCATTATCAGGAAGTACTTTCAGGAAGTAGTTAGACTCAGTGTTTGAGTGACAGCTGTGCGGCGGTGACAGCCCACACGGGACGGCAGCCCGCAGAGCCGAGCCGACGCTCAAGATGGCAGGTAATGGCACTTTTTAACCCGTGTTTTCTTAAATATTTTGGCGCTGTGCTGGCACCCTAAAGCGTTTTCGGGCAGTTGATATTTGTAGTAGTTAAATAGCGGCTTCTGCTTTACTTCCTGTGTAGTACTGCCGGACGAAGTAGGAGAGAAGTCAAGCGAAAGGGCTGGACAAGCCATGTTAGCAAACTTAGCCGCATCTAGCAAGCTAAGCTAACGAAAGCTCCTTATGGGCTATCGAAATGGGTGACTTTGGGGCTACACTGAATCATATATTTGCCCAGTACATGTAGATTCTTTTTAAAGTCATTTCAGACCTCGGTGGGAGAATACAGTGACCCGTGTTTATTATCGATCTGTTGTCATAGCAAACGCGAGCTGACCTAGCCAACGTTAGCCGAGTTGCTAAAGTCATGTTCAGCCATAAGCTGACCAAATCCTCCTTTACATCACAACAAAGGCGCGATGTTGTTCTGTGCCAGCGTGTTTTGTTTTTTTTTGTTGTTTTTTTGGGGGGGGGTGTTGTTATACATATTATGACGTTGATTATTCTACAAATGAAACACCTGGTTTAATTTGTGGTTTCTAGGTAGGAACTGTATTGTATTTAGAGCACATTCCCCTGGTTGCCCAGCTGTAAACACTAGCTTCTCCTCTTGGGACTTCTTTCTGGTCTCTTCCGTTGACTACAACCCCCCCATCTGCTATTGTCCTATATCGAGGGCTGGGTGGTATTGAAAATAAACAGTGAGAGAAGGTCTTCTTATACTAGATAACGTGATTACTCGCACATTTGTTTTTGAAAATGTGCTAATTCGTAAAAGGGGGAGAACTTTAAATGCATTTAGCGTAGAGCTGTAAGTACAATTTTAAGCCTAGATTAATTTTATGTACTTAGTACCTCCAACGATTAAACCCTAACTAATATAGAATTCGACGTTTATTAACAAAAAAAAAAAAATCTTATAATTATCTGTTCATATATATGGTAGATTTGAAGATGTTTATGTAAATTAATGAACGAATATATAAATAAACTGAATTAAATTGATCAGTTTAGGTCTGGAGATAGGTTTGGAGAGACAGAGGTAAGACTGATGGTTTGAACATGCAGAGGAGGGGATGGTGAATATGCTAGGTAATGGAAGTAAAGATGGATCTGTGATGCAGGGAGGAAAGGAGACCATAGACAAGGAGGACATGTATGGTGGATGTGAAAGGAGGCTAGTTAGAGATAGTGTGAGATAAGGACAGACAGTGTGCTGTGCCGACCCATAAAAAATATAGATTTTACATTGCATTTTTCAAACTTCATGGCAATTTCTCATGACTACGTCATTTGACTCTGCTACATGTCATGCGGAAAGTGCTGAGCTGAGCCAACAGTATTGCTGCTCTGCTGAAGAAACTGTTATGACAGCAATTCCAAATCATTGAGCTGTGTTTTTATATTGGCACATATCATACAATACAAGGGCAGACCAGTATGACGCATATGAGACGGGCGACATGCCGATCTGGTCTTATTCAACATGTTTGGCATTATTCAATATGAGTTGCTTGAAACCTCTGATATGGAGCCAGTGGAAAAAATAAAAATAAATAAATAAAATATCAGCTTGAATGGTGTGATAGTTAAAAATTAAACCTCGAAATCGAATTTTCCAATAAATAATTCTGCAGTCATTAGTCATGACCATGTTATGTCTTTTTGCAGCATGAAACTCAAACAAAACTGTGTTCAGTGCTATGGTTGGCTGCAGCTGAATGCACAATGAGGGATGGATTTATTGTATAAGGTACACCAAGCTAAAAAGAATGCAGTCCGATGATATTAACCTGCATTTTTCATCTTTGCTTTTATGGATGTGCACTTTACCATTGCAGCTTATTAACTAAAGAAAAGTGTGCAATGAAGCAAAAAAAAAATTATTATTAATTATTTTTGATCAAGAAAATTGGGGGTGGATATCAACCAGTTTATTGGCTCTTTAATTGATCCTGCTTCCTGTTCAATTTAATTTGTTAGGGGAAAAAAGTAGGCCTAGACAAGTTTTCCCTGTTAAATCAGCTTTTTTAAAATGTATTATTTATTATTATATTTATTACCTCTGTATCTGCTTCACCATGGTGCACAAGATTAAAACGTGGGAAAGCCCCAATTGTCAATTTGTGGTCATTGTTTTTCTGATGAATTGTACTGGTTTTTAACTGGAGTCAGATCCTCAGCTCCCTTCGCTAATCACTGTGATAAGTTTTGATTGGATTCGCTTCTCCTCCAGGCCACAGCAGTGACAATATCACTTGAATGCATTAAGTTTCGCTTTCACTGGGTGATGACATTAGGGAGACCACTGTGATTTATTGCAAGGAGACTTTGCCCCTTCTTAGTAATTGGCTTACTGTAAATGTTCCATTTAGACAAGGGTGTCAATAAGTGATGATTCTTCCGCCATGGATCCCTACCTCACCAACTGCCTTGTTATTGCAGGTCTATCTTTATACTTTGAAGATGGCCATGATGATCTGGATGATTGTAAGTATGCCAATGAAACCGCACTAAAATTATAGGATAGGATTCTAGAATCATTAAATTTTATATAAGAGGAGCTTTGTTCAGCGGGGACCTAGATGGAAATACTAAAAAATATATATATTTATTTAAAGCTAGCTGACTCAATACCTTCAGCCTGGCATTGTGACTACTGTTTTACCCGCTGGCCGTCATTGTGGTGCTTAGTATTTCAAGGCATTTGAATAGTGATCCAGTACGTGGATCTAAAATCATCTTTATTTTGCTCCCACAGTTGGATTTGATGACTATGGTACAGAGTGCGACGGTATCCGCATCACAGCCTTCCTGGATGCAGGACAAGATAACCTTACTCCTCTCGGGAGGCTAGAGAAGTATGCTTTCAGTGAGAATGTCTTCAACAGGTAAGCAGAGGCCCTTGGTCAAGCTGTTCATGCAATAGTCCACAAAAGCAAAGAAAATTTGTGGATAAGTTGTCACATCATATTCTGCAATGTAAACACGGAGCAATAAATATTTTATGACTGAAAACTGACCTGCTGGCTTTGACCAGAACTCAGATCTCACTTGACTACAATATTCTACAGCTATTAGAGCTGTTGGCCATTGGCATTGAAGCTCACTGAAATGATTTTAAACCAGTGGCTGCTATAACGAAGTTTGGAAGTAATATTATGTACATTAAAAAATTGCTCCAGTGTAGCTACTGTTTCCAAATGTCTGTCCAAAGCTATGTTCACAGTAATGTATGTTTTCTCTTAAGAGCTGGCCATCCATCCACAAGAAGCCCACTTAATTTTTCTCACTTAAAACTACCACACCTATGGTAGTTTTATGAAAATAACAAAAGTATTATATTTCCTATAAAGTAAAATTTCTTTCTAACTTGAAGAAGGGTGAATTGACTTTGTGTTGGTTTTAGAAGGCTAATGTGAACAGGTGCCTGGCCCTCGAAACTATATTTTCAAATGTATCAGCAAAACTGCAGACATGTTGGCATGATAAGAATGTGTGCCAAAAGCATTACAACAAATTTTGAAGGCCTTATCATCAAGGAAACATCTGTAAATCAATGGAACGTGGTAGCAAGGAAACATCTGTTAAACGTCACTTCTTGTATAAAAGTTAATGAGGAAATGTAGTCAGCTATTGAGGCAAACGGTTCATCAACTTTTCTGAGTTGGGAAAACGTTGCTTAAAAGGCTTGTGGCAACATAAGCTTGCACAGGGAGACTTTTGTTTTCTAGTCTTCATTCGTAAGTCATCTCTAGGCATTTTTTTAAAACCCTTACTTATCAGGATGACTGATTGCATTCCTTTGTGCGTACTAATACCTGCACTAACGCCACAGTGTATGGAATGCCAGGACTGACATAATGAATTAATTAAATACACCATTAAATAATTAATTAAATGTGGCAATAATTAATTAAAATTGGTAATTAATTAAAATTGGAATTAATTAATTAATTAAATAGCTATGACACATTTAATTAATTAATTATTGACACATTTAATTAATTATTTATGTATTTCACATTTTAATTAATTATTGACACATTTAATTAATTAATTATTAACACATTTAATTAATTATTTATGTATTTTACATTTAATTAATTATTGAAAGATATATTTATTGTTTCATTTTGGCAGTCCTGACGCCTGGCTCTCATAATGAATTCATTTTATCTGTAAGCCTCACCCATCAAACCAAGGGGGCGGGGTTAACGCTGCCAATTCAGCTTCTCTAACATCTGATTGGTTGCCGTGCAAAGTAAGTCAAGACAGGTCGATCCTAGATAATCGATTCCTGTTGTGGACTTGGGGCAGCCTGGTGTCCCAGAATGCATTTCAAATCACAGGCAGTAATGGTGGTGACCTAAAGTTTGAAAATACCCTGTTTTTCTGTCGCCAGCTACACGTTTAGTATTGTTTTAGCTGCGAATACAGCGGCGTAATCTTCACATGTCTGGTCAGATTGTCAATATAGAACAGGTTTGCAAAAGTGTTCCGATGTTCTCAGCAATGTCGCTAGCTATGCTAACAGGCAGCTGTGTACCGAGCTCACAGCCCCGGTGTTCCATCTTAACTGTTTTGTTAAGATGGAACACCGGTTTGTTTACATCTTCCACTCTCCTGTTCCACATCTTACAGCCATAGATTCTCAGTTTCACCGAATGATCGTGTTTTCCTCTGGTCTGGTGTCTCTG
>VUQR01012056.1:0-16101 GCA_015108515.1 Hemichromis elongatus
GAGCTGTCTGACCAATCAGAGAGCTCCTTACGTCCCACGGTGTGGCTAATTTGAATAGCAGCAGGATTTTTAAAATGAAGTTGTTAATCCAACTGCTAATCCACGTGTTAATCCCTGAGCGAACAGGAAAGGAAAAAGGTTTTTGAAATGCAGTTTATTAAAGTGCAATTCGAAAAAGGTTTTTGAAATGCAGTTTATTAAAGTGCAATTCGAAAAAGGTTTTTGAAATGCAGTTTATTAAAGTGCAATTCGAAAAAGGTTTTTGAAATGCAGTTTATTAAAGTGCAATTCGAAAAAGGTTTTTGAAATGCAGTTTATTAAAGTGCAATTCGAAAAAGGTTTTTGAAATGCAGTTTATTAAAGTGCAATTCGAAAAAGGTTTTTGAAATGCAGTTTATTAAAGTGGAATTTGAAAATGTTTTTTGAAATGAAGACTTAAAAAGCATTTTAAAAATCAGTTTATTAAATTGGAATTCAAAAATGAATTTACAAATGCAGATTTTATTTTACAATTCATTAATTAAGCACATAAATTTTTATTTCGATGCGTGTGGCTCTTGTGGTCCTCCATAATGAAATGCCTGCTTGGAGAACATGCAAAGTGCTTTGAATACCAAAGTAAAAGTAAATGTCAAATGCTTATGAAAATAATTAAAAAACAAAGAAAATAAGCCACCACTAGACACTAAACGAAGCAACAGTAGAAGATAAACATTATGTTAATAAAATCCCAATGTCTGCATATTAATAGCGTGACTCAGCAACTTTAAGCAAGTGATTTAAATGTTATTATGACAGATAATTAGCCTACGCCTCCCATGTAGGTTGTATATAAAAAAAAGCAAAGCACAAGTTGTTTGAGGCTGGCAGAAAACTTTGAAAGTGACTCCTGAGTCAGAACATTATAACCCTGCCCCTGCCTCCTGCCCCTCCTTTATGCATAGAAAGTTTTGTGTATTAGGAGAAAACTTTGATGAAAACCATATTTTTTCACAGGAACTTTAAGAGCTTCAGGGACAAGCAGTACATACACAAGGGGAAAAGACTATTTATCAGTGCATTGCTGTGTCCTTCCCTCGTGTAAAGTTGTAAAAAAAAATTTGTTTTTCTTTCTAAGTCACATTGTTTGATGGTTAACATGTATAGACTGAAAAATATGCATTAAATCTAAGCAATGTTTTAAAGGAGGTTTGTTTGTAGGATGTATTATCTTAAAAACGAGCTAATCGAGAATTAAAACCCCCAGAAACAGCAGTCATGAAGTAGTTAAGTTGTATATTTTCATGTATTTTTGCTCATTTTAGGTAAGGTTTGACAAAACACGTATTCAAGATTAATTTTAAACGGTATTATTAATTTTTATAAATTATTTAGATGGTTTTGAGATTTAAATTAAACTACACATCAGAATAAACTAATAAAGGAAATAAAAAATAACAAAATAACTAATGACCTTACAGTGCTGCAATAATTACTAATCTTTTATCAACTACATTCCCCTACATATTTATTTATCCATCACTGTAGAAAGGTCTGGTTCATGTTAAAACAGCCGTCATGTAAAAACGTGTTTAAACAACCCGGGGTGGACAGTAGCTATTTTACATTAATTTCTCTGGGGTCAAAATAATATTCTAGGTAAAAATAATGATATTTTTTTTTCTTTTGATTCCACACACATCAAATTTCAAATTTCTCATATATCTGTTTAGAGTCAGCCTCAAGTCACTATTAGTTTTGATGCTAGAGGTTGTTATTGAGTGAGTTACTTGATGTCCTACTAAATTTGCTAGTTTTTTGTTGTAAGATAGCAGCAGGGATCATCGATCCACCGCTTCAGCCTGATGCAAAAATCTCAACTACTGTTGCATATAAATATGCCTTATTTTCAAAGTTATTTAATCTAGATTAATTATTTTTTAATTAGTTTAGTTATTACTGACATATTTCTTAAATTGTATTCTTTGATATTCTTTTTTATTCTATTAAAAGTGTTATATTTTTGTTGATATAATAATGTCCAGTTTATCATGGATTTTCAATTGGCAGCCAACAACAGTTAAAAGTTCATCCTTGTATTATTCATTCGAAAACTTGGTGACAGTTCAACAAACAGAACCTTTGGAATAGCAAGAAAACGATAAAGTTATTGTTTTTTGGGGGGTTTTTTTGGTTTTTTTCTACAATGACAGAAAAACAGAACCTGCCAACTAACCTTGATACAACAAGAATAGCTGTTTTCCCTTTTTAATGTGCGTGCCTGAAAGGTTGAAATAATTTGCAGTAATTGCATGCTAATGTAGGCAAAGGTGCCTGGAGGGTAAATGAGTACACAGGAGGAGTGTCAGAAGGTGAGTTTGGGAATCAGCTCCCATCTGCTGCAGCACTTTAGAGGCCGTGGACTCTAACACCACAGACAAGAAAGGACAGATGCTCCATGGTAGAGACTGAGGGCGCAGAGCATCTGTATTTCTGTCCAGGAACAGTCATTTTCTTTGTGTGTGGTGGTGTGTGTCAGAGGGACAGATGCTGGCGTAGCGGGTGCTCCGTCCCCTGACAGGTGACAACTCTAACTGCTTTCAAAACCTTATGGCCAACAGACCAGGGTCACATTGTTAGTTAAATACTTTTTGATTCTCCAGGGGCGCTCGCTTTAACCTGCCTTGATGTGCTGGGGGGACTGTTAATTGGGTTCTTTTGAAAGTGCACAAAGTCCTTGTTTCATGCCCATAATAAACACTTTGAGACCTGAATAGCAGAAAGATTTGTTCAAACTGTCCTTACCTTACATTTGCTCATTCTTTAAATAGGTAACGATGTATTACATCTATGAAGGAGTCACATTTTAAGATGGAAGTTCATCTTTGACCCACAAAAGAATTATGCTCAGTACAATGTGAAAGTCGTGAGCCACCCCTCATTTATTTATATTTTGCTAGGAAAAAAGAAAATAGGTGCAGCAATTTTTAAAAAATGTATTACTGTCAAAATAAAACATTTCATTACATGACATCTTTGTAAAATTGATATAATGCTAATCTAGTGAATTTGGCGTCAGATAGGAGAAAGTGAAAGAAAGAAATATTAGGACCACTTATACATTTATACACCATTAGAAACATCTTGGAAATAATTTTGAAGTTTGAAGGCATGCTGCGGTGCTGTTTAAACACACTGTTATATGAAGGCTATGAAGGCTATGTTATGAGCTGGAGCCAGTTAGATATGTCTAAGAGAGTCAGGGCTTTAATTTTGCAAAATATTCCACTTCTGCAATAATCACAGTATTTGTATGTATTTGGTCTTTTGTTATCTGTCTAATAATCTGTATCTGTCATCTGTCAAATACATCTGATAAAAAATAATCTTATATTATATAATATGACATTTATTTTGTCAAATCTTCAAGATCAGTCATCAAAACAGTCTCCTCAGGCTCCAGGTACAGAAAATCAAAAGTGGCCTGTGCTGCAGGAGAGAAGTTCAGAAATCAGCAATTACCAGGACCTCGGTGCTGATCCCACCTCAGTGCTTACCAGGCTTCAAGTCACACACTCATGTCAACATCACCTTCTGAGAGGAGACTGTGTGATTCAGACCTTTACGGTGGAACAGCTGCAATGAACTGAAGGAGACACATATAAAAGAAGAGGAGACAGGAATTACAAACCAGTAACATGAAACCAGTGGAACTGTGGTTCAAAATTAGTTTGAATGAGTTTTTTTTTGTTTACTTTATCACTTTTTTCCTTGAATTTGATGCAAAATGTTATGAGGTTAAGATAAATGTGAGGGGGAATTTTATAAGAACTTAAAAAAACTTAAAATATTATGTCAAAAAAATTTCAACGGAACTTATGTTACACCACCTGATACACCAGCCTCTGGTATTTCAAACAATTGACCAAAACTTGCCTCAAACTCTGTACAAGTAATTTGACCAAGCAATGATGAAGCGATGCATCACAAAGCCACATCTTGACCTAGTCCAAATAAGATGATTTGGAATACCAGGTGAACTTCACATTAAAGGAAACGTAGCTAGGTGCTGCTTCCCTTAACTTTCTTTAAAGTAAAAAATTGCAGGTGGAGAAACAGAGTGTTATTACAAATATAGAGACAAAATAGAATATTGTTCATTGTGCATTAATCCTAATAATAATTTTGACACGATTCATCTTTTATTTGAACTCATTCAACTTGCCTGTCTCTCCTCTTTATCCTTGAAAACCCATGCTTAAACCCAGGCTGAAGGGCATAGTTAAGAAGAGCATGCAGGTTTCCTGTGGAAAAAGTCTCAAAAAATTGAAAGCAAATTTCTTTTTTGCTTTGGCTCACTCATCAGCGTAAATTAGGGTCATATTCCTGGAACTGGTCCAGGGGGTGCCGTTTCATCTAGCTCTCCTGCAAGACAATTCCTGACTACAAAGTTAGAGGTGGTCGGCACAAATCAAACCTTTACACACCAATCATGTTTGTTCAGTCTGCTGCCAGGCTGCAGCTGAGACAGGTTGCAGAGCCAAAAGCATACCAAAGCAGCCAATACAGAATGATAAACTATGAGGCCAGCTATTTGCTTTACCATTAAGCCAGGGCACATTATTTTAAGCCACTAAGAGGGTACTAACATTGCACTAAAGTTCAATTAATCATTATAATGTGCCCTTTTGCTTTGACAGAAAATAGACAGATATGGAAGTATATGGAAGCCTTATAAGCAGAGCGAAAGGAAAATGTGTTCCTGTGTAATAAATTTAGAGAAACATTACAGTACTTATTTAATTGGGAAACAAACATCAGACTAGCTTAGCATATCACAAAGACAGAAAGAAGCAGAAATGTGACAAGCAAAGTTGTGGGTTTGTAAAGACTTACAAGTTAGTAGTGACGTGTCCTTTTTCTTTCTTTTGTATCTTAGCTGTGGAGAAAGCAAGGCTAGCTGTTTCTCCTGTTTTTATTCTGCACTGCTAATGTAACTAGGAAGGAAACTCTTTAACCGACTGAAGGTTCTTTCTGTTCTGTGTTGTGAAACCCACCGCTGAAATCCAATGCCCTAAATGTACAGAGCACTTTATGCTCGTTTTCACAAATAAATTGATTAGATTTTAGTGATTATTTCATTTTGAATATTACAATAATAGCAGTACCTAAATAGCTCTGTGTTAGCTTTATTAGCTTTATTTGATAGACACAGCAAAGAAATGACAGGAAAGCCGTGGCAGAGAGAGAAGCAGGAAGACATGCAGCAAAGGTCTAAAGGTCAGACTCAAACCTGGGCCCGCTGCTCTCACCCGTATGGCATGTGGTTACCTGCTTAACACACTGAGCTAAACCAGCACCCCCAACAGAATCCACCTCTTGCTCAAAGACAGCTGAGATAGGCTCTTGCTTCCTCATAACCCTGAATTGGATGTATGGGCTTTGCTTTTGAAATCAAAGGTCAAAGAGGATTAACATCTACGGCCTAATCATATAAATCTTGTGAAAAAATATTTTGTTCATGCTAATATAACTACTCTTATCACGTTTGTTCAGTGTTATTTAATATGCATCTGAAAAGAGACCATGATCTGCCTTAGACATGATAAATAGCTTAAAAACAAAAAAAGATGCCTACAGTTCATATTTTAAGATCTTTTTAAAACCATAGAATCTGAGAGAGAAGAAAATATGACAGACAGGTTTCCATGCAAGATTTGCAGAGCAGCCTCTGCCATTATCAACACTGAAAGATGTTCTGTAAGGAACAAGGAATAAGGGGACGTGACGCCTTGGATGGTCGGTCTTTGCATGTTTGTGTTGGTGTTTGTGGTATGAATCGTTGCCCACTGCTAACAAACTTTTTGACACGAGGCCATGGTTCAGTAGCCCTTTTTTAGTGTGCGTGTGTTTGTACACTGGAAAAGCAGAACTATGCAGTGCAGAGAAGTGTGTGTGGTCATGACAGCTAATCTGTGAGCAGGTGTGGACTTTGAACACATACACACAGTAAATCAGTTAAATCTTGCTGTCTGTGGATGATGCACGACATCACCAGAGACACATCACTCACGCTGTCATGACATGCATTTGAGCCAGACTGACTCACGGAGATTTCTCCTTTAAACTTTTTTTCCCCTCTAGATGATGCAAGAACTCTCTGAAGTTGCAGAGGAAGATTTGTCAAATGTTTGGTTTTGATGTAACATTGAACAAATTCTATAGCAAAATATAGACAGATTTTTATGAAGTATTCATAAAAACTTTGCCGTTACAAATGAAGGCTTTGCAAAAATAAAAGGTGCATTCAAGCCTTTTCTTGTTTTTGTATTACAGAACTGAACTGTTTTCAAACTGAGGTACATTCCTAACCCTGCATTTGATGAAAGACCAAATTGAATCTGTTGGAAAGCTTGTAAATAGTTTTTGATGTGTCAGTAATAATTATTATTATTTCCTGTTTTTCAAGATGTGGGGAAAATAATTAATAAAAGCAAAAATTACTGTGGCGGGGCATGGTCTGCGGTGCCGCTGCAGGGGCAGCTTAAAAGTCTGTGCTGATTGCTGTAATGTTGTTGTTGAATAAGTATAAGAATAATTAATGAAGTAATGAACAGTAAGTTGGAACCAGAAAACAAAAAAACAGAATACTAGATAATATTTAAAAGACTGAATCAGCAGAAGTAATAAAGTACAATAAAAATTTAACTTGCATAGAGTAATAAAAGTAAAGTGTATAATGCCTAAAGCATACCCAAAGCCGGCCTGAGAAGGAAAATTTATTCAGCAGTTCCAGCTGTTCTCAGATAGATAGATAGATAGATAGATAGATAGATACTGGTTAATGATAGTTGCCTGGAAGATAATATTCTCACACAAGCCTACAGACCAGTCAGTGACATACTGGCAACCACCTGTTGTATTCCCCAACCAGTTGGCAAAAAACCTTTTTGTCACTGCTTTGGTCGCTGACATATTGCAGCAGTCATAGTGTGAATGGCCTTGTCTACAAACAGTGCGCAGCTAACCATAGCAGACAGCTCTGGCCCAGATCTGGTGTCAAGCTGGCACTGCTGGCTGACTTCTGGCATGGTAAGGGGTATGTCATCCAGATATGGACCAGGCCCGGCATGGATGGCACTTTCTATGTGACTGCATGCCACATCTGTCCTGATTGTGGTTTGGTTTATGTGGCCCATGCTCATAGAAAACAGGTCTGACCCGAATCCAGCATCAAGCTGGCACTTCTGACTGACTGGTGTCACAGCAGAGTGTATGTCAGCCAGATGTGGGCCAGGTCTGACAATGATGGTACTATTTATATTCTTATTTTCCTCTTTTAGTTAGAAGACCCAAATGCCATGTTTCAATACTATACTGCTATGGAAGCCAACGTTACAAATGCAGGTTTGACAGGTCTGTGTGTGCACACTTTATCAAAAACCTAGTAAAGGTTTACTCATGTTTACCATGAGCAGGTCACCCACTAATTGAAACGTTAGTGGTTCGATCCCTTGAACCTCCAGTCTGCATGTAAAGACTGCATGAATGTACTTCAGGAAGCACTTAGTTTAGAGAAAGTGTTTGAATGTGGCATGTTGTAAAGAGCACTTTGAGTAATCCAGGAGAGCAGAAAAGTGCTGTACAAGAATCAGTTCATTCACTGTCTGAACAGTTTTGTCATGTTTTTTTTTGCACTATTATGTTCCAGCACATGTTGTTATTACTTGGCTTGATTAAAGTACATCTGGGGCCAGAGCTGAAACTGTTCTGGGCCAGCACAGGGCCAGCAGTGTGTCTGCAACTAGCCTTGGGCTAGACCATGTGTGGGCCACCTCTGGCAAACTTGATCTGGTCCACCAAGGGACCATCATTCTTTGTGGAATGTGGGCCATGTGTAAGCACATCAAGTGGGCCAGATCCGGGCCATACCAATTTTGCTGTGTGGGTACTCTCCAAGCTGTAGCAAAACTGTGAAAAGTACAACACAAACCAGAAAAAGGGATCAACCTTTGAAACATGTTTTCAGCAGCACTGAAGGTTTTATCAAGTTATACTATTAGTGGCTAGTAGATAGAGAGTATTTACAGGCAAACATGATGCAGCAACATCAGTCAATAAGAGGTTTTTAGTGTTGCACCTTCTTTACAGCCAAATTCACCCAGCATGATTCAACAAACTCAAGGGCACCAGTCAGGGAATACATGTTTCCCTAGCAACCAGTGGTTGAGCAATGTGAGAATGATTTTTTTTTAAAAAAAAAGTCAAAATAACAGAATTTGATTTATATAACTAATATTTTGAAAACATATATGTAGGTTGCGCCAGGTACTTTTTGAGTTTGGCTTACATGGAATGGTTGATCAACATTAACTCCAACCAGCCACCAGGGGGCTCACTTGTAGGCTGGGATGCTATCACTGTGACACTGTGTGATATAGGACATTTCTTTATTATATTGAAATCTAATTTCAATCCCACATTACATTTTGACTCTATACTTGTGACCACATTTATATCTTCTGGAAATTGCTTTAATTTACTAAAGAAGGAAGGCATTATCTACAGACAAAGGACAATACTTTTTAATCGGGTTTTCTGAATTCTACTACAGTGTATTTGACCCAAACACAACAAGATATCTGAATTGAAGCATCTTTTGAGCTCTTCTGTTGTCAGTGTCTTTCCCCGATGTCCCCGTGTAAGGCACTGGAGCTGTCAGTGTTAGACATGGTCTGTAGGTTATCAGTGCTGGAAGCTGCTTTCCAGTGCAGGACAGGACGGTTAAGCAGACGAGCTGACAGGCTGACAGGTGTCAACTCTACAGGATTCATGCAGATCCAGACCTCTCGCTCCCTGCAATGCTTCAAGAACAGGTGGCTCATGCTGATATATCACACATGGACCTGTTCACAGTGGGCACACACACACACACACACACACACACACATACACACACACACACACATGCATACACACACACACAGTCTTCAGAAAAACACAAAGCCTCAAAAAAAACAAAAAAAACATTGATGCAATACAGCCAAGAATGAGGTGTTTGACAGGCATCGGTGAGCATGCATATATGCATGTAAGTGCTCAGAGTGTAGTTATAGTCATATATAAAGATGATAAACAATAGAAGGGGAAATAAAGATATTTTATATATAAGCCCTATACAGTTACACATCTAATTTTTATCACACATATTTAACATATTCAACTTCAACTCTAAAAGTTGTTCCAAATATACAAAGCTTGCTATTAAATAACCCTTGTGGGAAAAGAAACTGTCCTGGTCTCCTCTTACAGCTAACTTGTTGTCAGCTTTCCAGTGAAAGCAAATGCATGCGGTTCACCAAGTAAACTCCTCTGTGCCAACGGATGCATTTTCTCTTGCTGCATCCTTCAACTAAAGTAGAGTTCAAAAGCACTTCCTGTGGATTTGTGCTACTATCAGAAGCCTATTTCATCTAAGTTTACCTGCAGAAATCATTCATCTGTTTAAGTCTTCTGCATATCATTGGTGAGCACTTAGCATTGTGGCAGTCAGAAAAATCAGACCATAGAGTAAGGCCTGATTCCAATCTGACTCCTGACACACTCTTACATTGTTTGCACATTTGTGTGGAGTGCTGTTGCAAATTGTACTCAAATGATGCAATGAATCAATACATTAAAAGTTGTGCACCTTTTTTGAGTCTCTTATGGAGGCCTTTTTACATGGCTTTGTAGACATTCTTTGAATGTGTTTCATTATTTATAATGTTGATTTTTTTTTTTTTGTTAAAACACTAAAATTTTTACATTTAAAACAAAGAACAAGGAAGAAATAAAAAGACAAGTGGAAGTATTTCAGAAAATGATAAATGAATGCCGAGATAAATCTGAAACTGTAAAAGCCTATTTTCTGGTAAGGGATGGACACGAGCAAAATATCAGATATTATCAGTGTGAATCACTATAAATAAATAAGTTCCTGTTTCAGAAGGGTGCCCAAAGCTTGCCAGTGTATTTCTATCTGACAGCTTAATTAAAAAAGACCCATTCAGCAGTTGGAGGTGTGACTCCACACTGAGTTACATTTGTATTGGTAGTCAACACATGGAAAGGCCTTTTCAGCATCAAATAATGTCTAGAATGAACGTTTCTATGAAGTAGTAGAAACTAAAATAAATGTTGTCTTACATCATATAGAGAAATGACTAAATAAAGAATATAGGTCCTGACAAAAAAAAGCTAGTGGTAGTAGTGTTGAGGGGTTATAGGACATGCTGGGATGAGTAAACCACGACCAGAACATTTATTTGACAACAAGCAACACAACTTTGTGAAGAAGGATCACACTTCAGTAGAACAATGAGCTGAAACATACTTGAAACAAGTCCATGGATGTCTAACCTTAACCAACTTTTCTCCAGTCATTGGACCTCAACTTCAATGCCCTTAAGGGGCACTTGAAGACATTCCTAACATCACAAGAAGCTATTGTCAGATCATACTGATATATCATTGGCTAGCAGTTTTGCAGCCTTTAACTCAGATTGTTAAGCTCAGGTTATATCATATTTAGCATGAAAATAGACAAATGCAAAATAGCACATTTTACAACACAATGTGTAAAATGTTTAAATGACTCATCCATCTGTTTCCTTGTTATCTCTACCTCCTGAGCTACAGCCACCCACTGGTAAACATCAGTAAACCCTCACTAGGTTTTGGATAAAGAGTACATGGCATTTGAAACATTGGCTTCCATAGCAGTATAGTATTGAAACATGGCATTTGGTTCTTGTAACTAAAACAGGAATATATGAACATGAATAGTGCCATCATTGTCAGACCTGACCCACATCTGGCTGACATACACTCTGCCATGACCAGTCAGTCAGAAGTGCCAGCTTGATGCTCGATCCGGGCCAGACCTGTTTTCTATGAGCCTGGGCCACATAAACCAAACCACAGGACAGGAGAGGAGGAGAGGCATGAGCACCATAAAGGGTCCATGCAAAGTTTTCTTTTAAGGTTTTCACAGAAACGCCAAAGCTATGACAGGTGGAAATCACCCTTTCACCAAACCCATTGGCATCTGTACTGTTGAAATCATATAATGAATGAAGAAAAACAACTCTTTGTGAGTGCAGGGAACACTTGAATAAATACATTTCTTAAATAAATCAAAATTCTTGCAGAAATAAACTGCATTATTATAAACCAGAATAACAGGAGAAATCTATTAAATTTATAGGATGAATTCTGGTACACATTTTATTACAGTGTTGATATGTTGCCAGGCCATCAAAGGAATGCTAACTAACATTTTTAAATTTAGTTTTTGAGGAAAAATGAAGAATAGAGTTGACTATTTGTACTGTACTTTGTATTTAGGTATATCTGACTGTTTGCACGTTTGTTTTTGTATCATATACATTTCTGCATGTGTTTTAGAATAGGACATGAGTAACGTTTATTACCTCAAAGCATTCTTTGCTTGTAATTACTCAACATCTCACTGTTCTTTTAAGATAATAAAACAAGGAAAGCTGAAGGTACAAAAGCATTCATTCCATAATATTCCACCAAGTCATTGACCCTGTAATACAATGTGCTGTTTGACTGCACTTGTTGATTTGCTTTTCTTGAGATGTTCAGTGTCAATTGGAGGAAATCGAAAACAGAGAATATAGTGTTGACTCATTGGCTAAACACATGAATACAATCAAGGGGGAAAGGGTGGAAGAATGAACATGAACAATAATCACTCCACTTAGCCTGTATATTCCAGTTGCAATCTTTTACAGAGTTTTCACAAATGTTGCAGGAAGGTTGAAAATGCATTTCATTTTTTGTTCTATATAAGAACTATAGTTATTGTTCTATACTATAAGAACAAGAACTATATATATTAGAAACAGCAAGAATACTGGCCAAGTCCCTCGAGCATCCCAGGCCTCTGGTAGAGAACCCAAGCTAGAATAAAGGCCACCCTCGGGGGCGAGTGCAGATTTTTGTTTTTTTGTTTGGAACATGACAGTAAATAACCCTAACTGATTTACTTATACAAGGTATGTGACATTAGGACAATCAGTTGTACCATTAGTGTCAGACTTATCACCTTAAACACTTTGAAACATGGCTTGATAACGGTCAGATGAAGACAGCTGCAATAAACAGTACTAAAAAAGGACTTTAATCAGTTTCAGTTACATTCATTTCAGTGTAAGCTTTATCTACATTCACCAAAACTAATATGACACAGATGCCTGAAAGAGAAATTTGAAATGGTCAGAAAAAAACTTTAGAGTACAGGAAAGAAAAGTTTAACAGGAAATAACATTTATGATTAAATGTTATGTTTTGTAACTGTTAGCCACGCAGTGCCTCTTGTTGTGCTGTGCTAATAGGCCTTATACCATATACAATAAACCATAATCCCACTTCAATAAAAAACTAATTAAGGCATGTTAACTGAAATGTTAGAAGTGAGAGAGACTAATACCCCTGAGGCTGCAGCATAAAACTGTATTTTTTTAAACAAACACAAACTATAACAAAATGATTGCCAAACATTAAACTGTATTCTCTGTGAAAAGGTTTGCTTGTTTGTTTGAAATTACAGATTCTGTTGATTTTTTCTTAGGTAATAAAATGACCACCAAAAAAAGGTGACGACACACTCAGACTTTAGGCAGCCACTTCCAGATTCATGACTGCAGAACATGATTGGCACTCCCCCTGGTGGCCAGTGTTCACATTAACTATTCAACCGAAGTAGTTTATCTATGTAAGCCATAAAAATATTTGATGCACTTATAATTTTAATATTACTTGTGCTGTCAGTAACAGAACATAAGAATAAAAAGCTAACTAGATGCTTGTCTCAAAGGAAGGCTGTGTGTAGAGTCTTTATTACCTTAATATTTGTATCATGACCATTTGCCTGAGCATTTGGATTATTTCCTCAAAACACAAAAAAGGGTGCAAAGAGGGGAAGATACATAGCACTTGGACCAAAAAAAAATATATTTTCAGCACTCTTATTTACACCAAGAAACAACACAGCTCCTCTTTTAAGCACTCCTTTTTTTTTACAGTCGAAACAAAACACTCCATAGTTCTGATTTCTTTTCTTCACTGGATCATGAGTTTGTCCAATCTGATCTCAAACCTGCAGTCCAGTCCAGGATTTCAGTGCTTCTGTAGCTGGAGCTGCCGGATGAAAGTCTGCAGATTTCAGAAGGTTACAGGAAATATAGATGGAGTCTTCCAGCGGACACATGCCTCCAGCATCGTCCTGTTATAGGGAATTATCTACTTCTTTGCCAGCTTTGCTCATAATATATGATCTGTTCATATTCTGACCTCAAGCCACTACTGTCTCCATATCAGCTGGCAGCTCCTGCTGTTCTCATTGGTGTGTGTCTAATGCTCGCACCAACCAGGAACAATCGATGAGTTTTGGGTGGGTATGTGGGTGTTTCCCAGCACATTTAACTGGGAACAGTCAGGCTGTCACAACAGTTAGTCATTAAAAAAACAAGTGTGCACTAATTATTGAACTTTTAGCAAGAAATTTTCAAAACCCTTCAATGAGCAGAGCAATAGTGGAAGAATCCAAATCCCAGAAGACGGATTTAGATACACTCTTCTGTTTTCATAGGTTCAGGACTGGAAAACTGACTAGACAGTAGTTTTAAGTACTAAGTCCTGTTCCACTGTCATTTCAATGCAAATTATTCACATAGAATATTTGCAATTTAGTCCAAGTGTTGAACTTGTATTTAGTAGCTGTTGATCAGAACTCTCAATATGAGTTGTGGATACAATTGCAGGAGCTCTTCACTCGAATAAAAATTCCCAATATAAACTACTCAGAGCCTGGAAGATTGTGGAAGTGGGCGATTGCAAATTGTTCCTTGGTTACAAATGACTGCTTTATAGCACCTAACCAAATCAAGAACTCTTTATAATACAACTGAAATCTTAAGGTCCATGAAGTAAAGCTTAAAGTGCACCTGGACTGGTTCTCACATCATTTTAGCTTGCTTTTCATTTCTTTTTTGCAAAGTTTTAATTCTTTACATTTCTTTTTTGATCTTTAACTAAACATACACTGTCAGTTGCAATTTATTTTATTAGAAGTACAGCATCAACACTGTACCTTCTGGATACCAATCTGATAAAATGACAGATTTCTCACTTCTTTTAACTTCTTTTGAAGCTAGCACATGTTATAACTGACTTTGACACTTGGAATTAAGTGTTTGATGACCCTGACATCAAAGCCATGCTCTGATACTGATTAGATTACGTGTATAATCTGACATGTGAGGGTGTCTTTGAAATAGTGCAAATCAGCAAAGTTTCTTCAAGGAATACCTCGTTGACTTCATTTTGACATAAATCAGGCAGTAGATACATTTTTCAACAACTTCCAGACAGTAAGTTGTATATGCTGATCAATAGGGCGCAAAGAAAATGATGTAAGAAACAGACTGTAGCCATCCTGCTTCTTGCTCGTTTTCACGCTTTGTATTTAACCCTCTTCTTTTGTCTCTTCTCTCTCTGCTTTGTGCAAATGATTTCCTATACTACTGCATCTCTTTGTGGTGTCACTCTTCCCTATAACAAAGGGCAATGGTGGGTTGCTGCTTTAGCGAGGGGGAGAAAAAGCTACCTCTATATGAAATCTGACAGCCAGTTGGGAATATTAGTCAAACCTCTGAGGTATGCACCTTTCAAATGAATGCAAAAGGGGAGCTGTGGAGAGAAAGCCAGAGAAGGAGAAAGTTTATGATGCGTTAAAATGATCCTTGGAAGAGTATCCACTTATTCTCAGAAAGCGACAAAACCCTGTGTTTCCTTTTTACTGTCAACATCCACCTTAACACTATCACCTTACTATCACTACTTTTTTCTCCCTTTGTAACACAAACGTGAGAAAAGAAAAACAAATACAGAAAATACAAATTCGGTTCAATTTTATTTATATAGTGCCAAATCGGAACAAATATTGAGTCTAGGCACCACATAATGTAAATGGTAAATGGACTGCGACTCATGTAGCGCTTTTCTACTTTGAGCACTCAAAGCACTTTACACAACTTACCTCATTCACAAGGACAGTGCAAAAAACTCCACAAGCACTTTTTCTATGTGAGTGCTTTCTGTCTAACATTTACACCCTCTGATGGATGGATGCATTGGAGCATCCATCCATCAGAGCTACAGACAGGTAAGGTAAAGATTCTACAACAGCCATCTTCTGTGAATGGTTGTTGGTGAATTGAGGAAGACAGGACAAAGTAATCTTATAGTTTGTACATGTAAGCAAGCATTTAATTAGGTTTACATAAGTTTTCAAGATAGGTGGCCTTCTGTTATATTGTGCTTAATCCTTTAATTTGGGTAGAAGTATGCATTATGCTTACCTTTTTTTTAACATGTGGTTAGTGTTATGCAGTGGAGAAAAGCGGATTGATTCAAATATCGATAGTACCAGTGCTGTAATTGATATTAGATCAATACTAATGATGTAGGGTTAATACATTGTTTTCTAAGCTCTAAGTTAAATATGTGTTCAGAATTTGTAACTTAACCCTTAGATGCACACGTAGGGTCAAAAATGACCCCATGGGTTGTTATTCTTCAAAATCTTTCAAATGAAATGTTGTAATATATTCATATTCCAGGTATTCCTCATAAAATATGTTTGTGACATGAGGCCATTTGCATTTTATTTATTTTTTTCATTATTTTTTTAAAAATTGCAGTTTTTGTATCACTACCCCACTCTTCCACAAGTGGGGTCAAAAATGACCCCAAACAGTTCCTATGGAATCTTCTATGAACCTTTAATTCTTAGCAACTCTGACTGTCTAACTTACACATCTGATGGATCAGGAATCCATTTTTACACAGCAACATACATGATTTATAGTTTTCTGTGCATTTCAAACATTGTACTTTCTAATGTTTTTTTTAATCTAAAGTAACATGGCTGCTAGGAGGCCAGCTAGGATGCCTGTGGACCTTGATCCTGGACGAATGGGATGAAGAGTCAGCCAGGGCCTGCACCTGGGTTTAGTACTGTCTCCCCAATACATGCATGGAAGCTGTTCA
>VUQR01012058.1:0-10854 GCA_015108515.1 Hemichromis elongatus
CACTGCAATCTGCCTTTGTTGGCTTTTTGTGGAGCAACTGTGACATTCACTAGTGTAACTGAGACACAAAACCAAACAACACCTACACTACACACTAACTACACACTAACTATAGCCTCCAAAAACGCTAAACTTCACTAATTGCGTATCTCTCTCTTTGGCTCGTCTGCTTTCTCTCGCCGGTGTCACTCCTAAAACTTCCCTCTCTACCTAAACAACTAAATGCCACATGTTGCCAGATCATTTTTTTTGATTGGTCGACATGGTACATTTTTCCACTAATAGGGAAGGCGTGTTTTTTCTTTTTCTTTTTTTTCTCGCAAGCGGAGAGTGTTTGCAAGCACTGTCCATCAAAATCGCAGCGTTCCCGTTGTAAACACAGCTGTTTTATTCAGAAAAAAACATCGCGTGTATTTTTCATCATAACTCTGGTTCTACGTGGCCTATTAACACGATTTAAAAACTGGTATATAGTTTGAAGTCCGCACTTTCGAACCAAGTTTAAATGGAGACTCTGGGTCGCTGCGTCTTGTTGCTGTGTTGGCTTAAATTAGTCATGTGATTTTGACGCACCGGTGCGTCCAGCGACCCCAGAGGGTTAGACTGTGCCTTGGTGTAGCCACCCAGCCAGCTACACTACGTTCCCATATAGTCCAGCCCACAGCCCACATCAGATTGTGAACAGACAAATAAACCAATGAGCACAAGATATAAAAGGATACAGAAAAGCTAGTGTGTGTAAAGTGTTGTTCATGGTCTGTGAAGTTTTTTTTCGTTTACCCATCAACAGTGAATGTATCGTATTGTTCACCCTCTGCGACCCTTTTGTAATGAGTTGCGACAATGTTTACAAAAATGCCAGTCTGATCCTTTTTCCTGTTTTGTCCACTTCCCCCCCTCCTCTCCCTCCATGTAGCTGTCTTTGTTCTTCCCAATAGTTTATTGCCTGTGCAGTTTATTCCTGGTGGTGGTGCCACTCTACAGCGACACTGTCAACTCTCTAGTGGGGATTGGCGTGGCACTTTCTGGGGCACCGGTCTACTACATTTGTGTCCATCTGCCTCGCAGCTCCAGACCAGCCTTCCTTGGAACAGTGCTCAGTAAGAGAAACGCTGCACTGCGTGTCATAGAAGAGGTTTTGTTTGCTTTGAGGGAACTCTTAAACTCACCTTTGACAGCCTTATTATCAAAGCACTCGTCTGTTTTTGCATTATCCTCTAACATGTGTGGCCTAGCTCTGAGATGGATCAGCAGGAGCTCAGTGTCATATTTTCATAGGCTTGAATAAACTAGCTAACTAGCCAAGCTGTCAGTCTAGCTTTCCATTTCCTTTGGGGGGGGAATGCCTCCTTTATCTTCCTTGGGGTTTAAAAAGGAAGGATTTCCCCTAGAAACATAAATCTAGGTACAAAGGTAGAGGAATGATGCCGCACGTGGTTATATGGCAACAGCTAGGGTATAAATGAATGTTGGTGTTTTAGGTTATTACTCATAACTCTTTAATGTAACATACCAGTCTGATATTTCCTATAGCTACCATAGAAATGTATGGAAATGCTATTGCTCTCTGTAAAGGGATTGGAATTAGTGTTTCAAAATGTAATTTAGCATAAAGCCCACTTACACCAAAGGCTTCTACAGTATAACATTTGTAAAACTCTTACAGTTTAGAAATGCTTTCTTATACTATTTAATACTGGACTAGTTTAAACACTTAAGGCTAATTTTTCTAATGCCATCACTGTATCCCTTGAGTTACCTTTCTAATTTTTCTTGTTCTCTCTTCCCACAGATCAGATATCTCTGTACACCCAGAAACTGTGCATGTGTTGTGTGGCATCGCCAGATATTGATCTGGACAACATAGACCCCGGGAAGATCGAATGATCGTTCGGCAGACGAACTCAGAGTAAAGTACTGTACGGACAGATGAAAGAGGATGAAAGAACACAATATGAATGAATCTTGGGAGCGGCAGACAATCAGGACTGAGACGAGCAATGCTGGAGCTATTAAAGACAAATGGAGACGGTGCAGAGATGAGCACACCATGCCACTTACCTTCCTCCTCCTCCTCTTCTCTCACACATGTCACAAAGGAAGGAGCAGGATTTTACTCAGACTGTTCATTATAGGCAAGAGCACAGACATGGTGTCGGCTGATCAGTTCCATCTACACATGCCTACACACTGCACCTCACACTCGTACAAAAGCTTATCACAGCTAAGTTTGGTTATTATTATTATTATTATCATCAATGTTTTGGTTTATAAAATAATTGTAATATGATTAATAGTATAATTATAATATATTATATATTATTGTTGTATTAATAATAATAATAATAATAATAATAATAATGGTGATTATTATTAAGTGTATGTCTACGGAAGCAAAGTTAGTCCAAAAGGTCCAGATTTTTGATATTGAGAGCTCGATGAAGGGCAAACAGTTTTTTTGCACATAACATTTTGAAGGTTAGAAATTAAAAAAATGGTAATAATAAATAGGAAAACACCTGCTGTGTATATATGATCACAAATCCATCATGCTGCTTTCCATCCACCACAGCTTCTTGTGGAAACTTTGACATCATCTTCAGGGCTCTTATTGAGTTCAGGTGCCTCCTAGTGGTAGCTTAAAAACTTCCAGTGGTAAGTCATAAAATTTTCCAAAGTGTCATATAAGAGTGCTTCTGTGTGTTTTATCTCATGTATTGTTACTTGTCACCTTGTTGCTTCATTCCATCTGTTTACATAAACAAACACACCTTTAATTTTAAAGTAAAAAATTTGACTTTTTTTTTATAAGGTACACACCTCAGTGATGATGCTTATGAATGCACATTGTTACACTTTTTTTTAATAAACATGAGGATTTCTATCACAGATGAAATATTTATTATATTTTTTCTGTTTTTAATGTATCACCAAGATGGGCGTTGCTCAGAGAATAAGCAGATCGATTGTTGGACCATCGTGCAGTAAAGCGAAAATTCACAGCTGTAGTGTGTCGATATGGTGTGTTTTGTAGTGTACTTTTTGTCTTCATAGACTACGTGCCTTCAGTGAGCTGGGTCTAAAGATGTGATATCGTCACACTTGTTCTTGAGCACAGTTGCAGACATGTTGCTGTAAAGTTTGCCAAATGTGTTTCAAATCGTTAGTTTCTTTAAATTGAAGCTGCCTCTCACAAAAACATGGGCAGTAGTTGTCGGTCAGTTTGTTATCAGCTATAAATAATCATCCCTTAGACTGAAAAATAAAAAAATTCTGCTTAGCGTCTGGACACGAGCACTTCCTCGTTACGAGCTAACAGGAGCACAGGGTTCGTTCGTGCTCATTAGTTTTCTCTGGGAGCAGTAGTCATCATTTAAACCAAACTAGTGGGTCTTTAAACACAGCAACAGCTGTATATGTGTATTTCAGTATATTGTAATAAAATGAACCTATTACTCTCAGAAAATGCAAAATAAGAATGTTATAACATATTTGTTGTTTCATTGGGTACCAAATATCTGTTTTCTGGTTGTGTTTTAAAGCTTTTGTGCTGAATGTGTCTTAAGCACCTGCTGTTTTTTTTTCACTGTTCTTATTTATTTTGATTAGATTTGAGCTTCTCCAGTGGGGCAAAAACATGTTTGCCCACTCAGAGGCAGAAAGTGGGCTGTGTGTTTTATCTGAATAAAGTTGAGCACAGACTATAATGTTCAGTGACTGACTGATCGTGTTCAGGTCACACGAGGCGAAGCCTCCCAGAACTCACTGCCACTAGAGGTCATCCTCTGATAACCCCCCACATCCGTAGCTTTATGTACAGTTCATTTACCCACAGGTGAGTGTGAGTGTGAGCAGGCTGCCTCAGCTGCCATGATGTCTCAGACAAATCTTAATGTTTTATTTTGATAAAATCAAGGTTTTGAAAGTTTTCCAACTGATCAGCATGAAAATCCATGTATTTTTAATGGTATTTTAACTGGGATTTCCTTGTGCACTCATATCACAGTGGCCTGCATATCCTGGGGTTATGCACTAGTGAAATAGTTAACGGTCTGGTCTGGTCGGGCGGGGGGCAGCAAAAGTTCAAATACAAGCTGATTGGTTTGTGATTTCAATATTAGCGTAGGCTCACGGCTCGCCAGGTCATGGTAGCCAGAGAGCTTGAAAAAACAAAAGGCAACTGGACTAGGTTTGTGATGATTTCACCTCTCATCCTTGCTTCTGTTCTAAAATCAAATAGTGGAGAGTCCCACGTATTTAAACTCTGGCAGGGGTCGTCCCTTTGAACGTGGGGCTAATGGTTGTTGACCCACGATTGGTCAGGTGTGGGTATTTACCACATCTGAAATAAGGAAGCCTCTTGGAAAGTGAACTCATCCAGCTAATCACAAACTTAATGTCCTGTCACACTTTTTTAAGCTCAGAAGTCTCTTGAGATTATTAAACCAGAAGTTCTTGTGTTACGATTGTGTTTTGCTGATCAACTTTTGTGAAAGTTTAGGGAGTTAATTTTCAGCAGCAAATCTAAAAAAGATTACATTTGAAAGAAGTATATAGTATTTAGGTTGGAATCTAATGAAATATAAAAAAAGAAAAAGTCTGTCAAATAAATCCATCAGTGATTATAATTATTTTTGTAGCTGAGACCAAGAATCTCCCTTTTTTAATTTAACTGTGGGTTTTAGTGCAGTTCCTCTGTGCAAGCACCACTAATATAAATATAAATATATATTTTAAAAACCCATCTGATTGACTTCCTGTTGCAAACAGAAGGTTTGAACTTTTAGGTTTAGGTAGGGAGTCAAAGGAGTATATGGATATCCTCTACCACTGAAATCACAGAGAAGGGTTGGGAGCATCCTGAAGGCTGGGTGTTTGGCTCACGGTGACACTTGGCCCATTTTTAATGTGTACGTCAGCTGTAACACGGTAGGCTCCCTGCAGAATAACTCACCTCCATATCTGCTGTGGGAAACAGGCACCGGATCGAAAGTGCTTTTGTGTGTTTCACAATTGCTGTGAGTCAATAGCTTTGATCGGACGGGGTTTATTGTTATGTGTCATATGCTGCAGTTTGAAGGCAGACTTGGTTTGCTGAGGCCGGGCTGATTGGAGGCCAACTACATTTAGGGTGGAGGGTCTGGGAGGACAACTGCTGCTCCATGTTGACGTTGTCAGCATGTGGAGTGTAGCTGACTTGTGGCATAGCTGGCCCTGATCTTGGATTTAACCTTTTTCTCTTTTCACAAATGGGACACTGGGCTGTTTTATTCCTTAATTGTTTGGAGCTCAAGAAGTTTCCCACTGATCTCAGTAATTTTAATAAACAAATTATATTTTAAAATTTTACTGGTGTCACCTTTTGCCCACAGCTAAACTGTGAGTCAGACCTATTACAAAAGCACTAACAGCAATGAGAAAAAGCAGAATTGTTCGTCTTCCGCACTTATTTTTGAATCTTTCTGCGCTCTAAAAACAGTTTCTTGGCATCGTTTCTGCTCTGTCTACTTCCAGCCTCCTCAGGTGGCTGCTCAAGCCCCACCTCCTGTCCATCCAAACCACATCGCCTCCCTGGAGGCTCAGTGCAGAGGCATCACATTTCACCGGGGTGTGCACTTTGTGCTTCAGATGCTGCCCGTCGATAGGTGCTCCTTGCTGGGGGGAAGAGGCCTGACAGTGTTCCTCCCCAGAACCACGGGAATTGGGTTCCACTGACTCATGCATAAAAGATAAAGCAGTGGAGGGGAAATGTAGCCGAGCACCATGACGGCTGCAGAAACTGCTCTCTCTGCTGCTGAGTGGAGGACAGGCTGCAGCTGAAGTTAATTCTTAGTATTAAAAGCTCAAGTCTGCTGAAGTAGTACTCTGAACTGCTAATGGTCTGTAGGGAGCATCTAACCTGGGAATGGGCAGAGGAACCAGGGTGCTGCTCTTTGATGGATGAGTGGCCGTTACACACTGGCACCAGTTTGGCATCATGGAACTGCCTCGACGCCTGAACTGGATACGTAACCGAGCCTGGAGGCCTCATGGCTGCCGCAGGCACTTCAATCGTAAGTGGAGCGTGTGTGTATGTGTGTGTGTGAGCCAATCAGGGAATCAGTGGATTCGTGTGATCACCTCAACAGCTTTAATCTTGATTTGCATTGTTTATGTTGTCTTTGTATTCATATTTTTTGTTTCTTTTTTGTAAAAACAACATCTGCTTTCTGAGCCTGCTTTATAATTGTCTAAGTGCTGCTGTGAACCCGAGAAGCTCCCAGTGATGTCATCATGGGTTGTCAAGTGTAAGTTGTTGTGACTGTCACAGAGCTGCTGCTGTTCAGAGCATCATGCGGTGGACTGCAGACACATGTGTCTTAGGCGCCTAGTCATGCTTGATGATTTTAAACGTGTCTACATGCTGCAAAGTTTTGTGTTTTTAAATTAGTCATGTGACTCAGTGAGCTGTTCTCAAACCTCTCCTGGCGTGCCCCACACTGTCTTTGGGGGGCGGGGGCGGTGTTAAGTGAAGTTTTAGTCAACTAAAAGTCAGCACCATAGCATCAGCAAATTATGTATATTTGAAATTTTCACACCATGCTTGCAGCAGCTCTTTGTTGCAACAAGCGGACAGCAGGTGTCAAATAAGATTCATGTTAAGCATCATGTGCTGAGAGAATGAAGATGAAGTATGAAGATTCATTCATATTAAAACCATTGTCTCTTGGCTGCAGACTGAGATCATGCATGGTTTTGTGTTGGTTTTATCTTCAAGGGACAAACAGCATCATAACACTTGTTATCCTCTGCTGATAGTTGATGTATTTGATGACAGATGGCTACGATTCACTTTCCATCTAAACATCCCATCAGAAGGAAAGCTTGTCCAACACAGTGAGCGATGGCTGTCTGCCAACGCTCTGGTCTGTTTGATCAGGCCTGATGGTGAATGTTTAATTGAAACAACATCTGCGTCGATTGTTCAGGATCAGATTGTAGGAATGAAAAGGATGCAATGCAACACCGGTGTGGCCGTACCGAGCAGATTCAATGGTGTTTCATTTGGTTTGCATGTTGTTTACAAAGCTTAACGTCTGTAGACTTTTCTGTTCCTTTGTAGAAATAGTTGCTTGCTGTGAAATGGGTGTGTATAGTGTGACATGCATATGTATCACTGAAATGGAGTGCATGCCGAGAGATTAAGTCACACTGAGGTGACTTAAGCTGTTTTTTTTTCTTCCTTTTTCTTCTTTTCTTTCGTCATCCTGTTCAAAGACCATTAAAAAGTATGTATGTAATGTATTCATCTCTTATTAGTACATGGGGATCTGTTCAGCCTGGAAGCCACTGTCAGCCCCCTCTGAGGCCTAAACCACATCCTCAATTAATGCTTACTATCATAATCTTCTAGAAATGCACTCAAACCTAAATGAGGATGTTGTCCTAATGAGTATTATTGCAGCCCATCAGTTCCTTCTTTGCGGTTCCTCTGCATTCAACGCAACCCTCCACTTAAGACTGGCCAACCCCTCACAGGCAGATTGAATAGCAGGTTGAAAAAAACTAGGTAGAAAAAACTGTTGTATTTGGAGTATTAATAGCAGTCTGAAACTTGAGCTTGAATCAGTGCTTGTGATGGGGAAAGACATTAAAATGATCATTGAGAGTTCATCTTGTATGGCATTTGTCCATTTGTGTTTCCTAAAGACACTAAAACCAATCGTATTTTCACAGTTGACGTCTTATACCAGGTTTTATCAGTCTTCTTAAGACTCGTTTTATCATAAAGATCTTAGAATAATATTATATAGCTCAATTTTAACAAGGAGTGCTCAGGCAGGCAGCGGTCTGGGTAAGAAGGGGGAAGCAGAGGGACAACAAACAGCATAAGAACAAACACTTGATAGGAGGACGGGGCCAGTGACCCTAGATCAACAACATTCAGCTCTGGATGAGGGGGGAAATTGAAAAGTTTAAAAATGAAAAGCAGTGGATTATTTATTATTAAAGATCTGCTCAAAATAAGCTGCCGAACTCGAACTCAGCCGTTACTTGAAATGAGAAACCAAAGTCAGGCTTTTAAATATGAACAAAATCAACAAAGTTTTCCATCAAGGTCTCACCGCAGAGCTTGGGGTTGAGGAAGCATCATCATATTTGCTGGAGTTTGAAAATAAAGCAAACACGTGATTATATTTAGGTGCCACTGTTTGAGATAAACATGTATAGAAGTGAAAGCCAGCCTTGAAAATTATCATTAGTAACTGCATTCAGGTGAGACAGACCCCTCAAATTCCTGCAGCTTTTTACTCCAGTATAACTTAATGAGAACGTGTTATCTGAGTTAAATGTCATTTGGTATTTTCAGATGACAAACAGGAAACGTCTTGGCTTTGTAACTGCTGAAGGAGCTGAAACTGAAACGTATCTCAAGTATTGAGCTGTTTTTATGGGCAAGAATTTGCTTTTAAACCACACACTGAAAATCTTCTTTTCCAGCTGGAACTTAAATGTGTTTTCTTTTCTTTTCATGTAAGAAGGTACTTGATCAGAACAAAGACAGTCAAATCACTTTCTAAATATTCTCCCTCTGTTTCTTGGAGTAATCTACAGATAGATCTGAATTTCTCAGACAGTTTGAGTTTAAGTTATTTGTAAAGAACAGAGATTGCTCTTAAAGTTGCATCAAACATTGCTTGAAACTGTTTTGTCTCAGATATTTTATTGCATACAACCCGTTGGTAGTTGAGATTGTCTGCTGCTTGCAGGATTTGGTGACTTTTGGAAGAGACTTTTAATCTGAATTAAATTTTCAGTTCAAAAAATCGGGTAAATCTCCATAAAGACTACAGTATGAGGCAGGGTGGTTTTTGTTTTTTGTGCTGTTAACAAACTTGCGGCTTGCATTCCTTATATTTTGCTCTTAATCAGCTTTGCAGTTTTAACATATACTTTAAAAACAACCTGCATTGCATGAAGCGACCAAATGCAAAGAAACCTCTGCAAAAAATGCAATGAAAACGCATTCATGTCTTTTTTTGTTTTTTAAATTTCTCTTTTAATGTGACTGCCTACCAGCATCCCCTTGAAACCTGCACTTTGAAGATTGATTATTTCATACGAGAAGGCTGAGTGGTTTTTTCACTGCTGATTAGCTCAAAATGTATTAACGAGGAGATCTAGAGCAGCCTCGAATGCCCTGAAATAGCTTCGTAAAGCAGAACAGAATTACTTCAAAGTATTGATAAAAATATACAACTTTCATCGGCCTTTTGACTGTGGCTCAGAGATTAAAATAGCAACAGAGGGAAAAGGGAAGTTTTCAAAAATCTACAGCTAAGGCGTCATAATTCATACTACCAGTCGAAATGCAAATGTCAACTTCGATAGGCAGCTGGAAGAAATAACAACAAGAGGTTATTGTTCATGAAGCCTTTTTGTTGTGCTCCTGCAGCTGAACCACACTTATAATAAATATGCAGCTCATGATAAAGCAGCTTTTCAGTATGTCACATTAGAAGTCGTTTTTTTTAGTCTCCCACACCTCGTAATTGGTAGTCGTTCAATACATTGAATTATCTCTGAGTGTGTTTACACATTTTTTCTGCTCTCCATTTCACAATTTTCTTTTGCCACTTCCTTTGTCTGTGAGGGTTAGTTATTCACTGTAAACTGATATGTAGTGTTGCTGAGTCGGTACTAATTGTGACTCTAATGTCACTGTTCACTGGTGGCTTTAAGTACTTCTGAACACTTACTAGTTGGATAACAGTGAATCAGATCCAACCAGGAGTAAGAAATCTATGGACTTATTTATACATGCACAGGTGTTTTTTAGTGCAGGTTTCTTCTTTAAACCCTGATCCCATATAATGATATATAATAATATATCATTATATATATAATATATAATGATATATAATGATTTACAATAATATATATATATCATTATATATTATATATATAATAATCCCATCTGGACTTCTCCATCTTTCTAACACAAAATGATAACTTATCTTTTGTCAGTGTCATTAAATTAATAAATCTCTCGCTCATAAAGGAAACAGAACATAGGGGTTGGCTGCAGCTCAGGGGGTAGAGCAGATCGTTTACTGATTGAAAGTCCTTGTGAATGCTGTATGAAGCGCTTTTTGTGCTCAAATATAGTAGAAAAGTGTATCAGTGCATTTAATGTCGCCATTGTTTATTCATTCATTTATTTATTTATTCCCTCCACGAACTGTTTCCAGTACTGAGCAGTAGGGGGCCTCCACAGTTAGATAATATGCATGCTTCCCTTTACTTCACCACAAAAATACAGTAGACGCATGCTTTATGTTCCTATCTTGAGCTTAGAGGGAAGTGAAGCAACAGAAAGGCTGCACCTCTTTTCTGCTCAGCAGTGTGTTACTGTTCTCAAGGTTAAAATGCATTCTTCCCTTTTCTGCCCCTGCGCTGAGGTCAACAAATCATCAGCTGTCTGATTTTTATGAGTATTGCAGAAGCTGGAAAAATTACTTTCCTCTGATGATACACACATGCAGCATGTGGCATACACACCCACCCGTGGCCAGTTTATCTGTCAGGCTGTCGTTTGTTTTCCTCTAAATGGAGCTGAAGTCATGATGTAGATGATTAAAATAAACCACTTAAGCAGATTGTGTTATTCTGTGACCTGCCTCACTTGTGCACTTTCCTCCTTCATTCTGTTGTTGCCACCTCCCTATTTTGCCCCTCTCTGTCCCTCACCTCTGCCCTGCTTGCATTTACTTTATTGCTTCCTTTTCTTCCATCCTCCCTCCTTTCACTTACCATCCTCATGCCCTGCAACCTCCCTCCCTCTCCTCCAGTTTTCCCCCTACCTCCTTCCTG
>VUQR01012058.1:20842-40194 GCA_015108515.1 Hemichromis elongatus
TTTTTTTTGTTTTTTTTTTGTGTTTTTGTTGTGTGTGTGTGTGTGTGTGTGTGTGTGTGTGTGTGTGTGTGTGTGTGTGTGTGTGTGTGTGTGTATGTTCAGTTGTAACATATGAGTGTGTAAGAGTCACTGGGTATGCATGGTGTTGTGTGTTTGCATTTCTCGAAGCAGGAACTTTTTCTCTGGTGGTCAGAACAAATAGCCGACCATTGAAATGCAGCAGGGCAAACGCTGCCCAGATGTGACCCCATTTTCCGGTGCTGCAGGCCAGCAACGGTTCACGGTCACAGAAAGAAAGAGGAGAAAAGAAGAGAAGCTCCCATATTTTCGCATATCTGCATGTAGCATTGTTGCTGGGAATAAAGTGAGCCTCGGTTTAAGCAAAAAAGACCCAACAACAATGTTTTGCACATAATGATGACACAGTCAGCAGCAGAACCAGCTCATTATAGCAGTGCACAGATGGGAGTGGGATGAATCTGCATAAGACAGTGGGCTTTGCTTTGCATGTGTCACTGTGTTTTCTGTTTACTTGTCTGCCTGACCAGTGACTCTCCCTCCCTGCGACACAGAGCAGCGAGTCAAAATGTCACTGCTGTTAGCTGTGAACCAGCAGTCTGGTTGGCGAGCATTAATTATGATCCGTCACTTAGTCCGACACTCGAGTTTAACTTGCAAGGAGACAGTGTGGTTCTTGTCGCATTAATCAAAGAGAAGGATCTTTGCAGGGCTGCGTGATTACAAGATAGCATTCAGAAGAAGGCTTTCAGATTGCTCTCATGCAGTTGCAGGACGATAGATGATTAATCGTGAAGCTATTAACAAATTAGGGTCCTTTTCATTCACTCTGCTTTTGGATTAGTAGGCTAATCTTGTCAGCTCCAGTTTGACTGATACTGCTTCCTGATTCGTTGCTGCAGAGGCTCCTGCAGCGCTTGCAGCTTGATGCAGATAGCATCATTTCTCCAGAGTGGATGTTCATATAGTTATTTGTTTTTATTTGTAAGAAGCCACACTTATTCAGTCTTTATTTTAATTGTACTTTTATCATCTTTAAAATTTAAGATGCTAACTAAGGCAGCTTTTGGGCTTTTTGCAGTTTCTCTGAGCATTGCACACTCTGACCTTGGGTGAATTTGGTGGGAAGACTGTGGCATTGGGTTAACACACCTGAATGTTGCAGACCTACACACTTTGAAAACACCTGCTTTTAAAGAGGTGCTGATACCTGCTGGTGATCAACCTGGATGCTTCCTTCCTATGGAAGCAGTTGACTGCTGTATATGGAAAGGTGGACCTTTCCATATACAGCAGATTCCTATCTCGCAATAAATATATAGCAATAATTTTGAGTAAAATATAACCAAAATATATCAAATCAAAGGCTTATTTATTCAAATGAGGGATTGTGAAGGAAAACATGCTTGGTATAAACTGAATGTATACTAAGTAAAATTCATTTCAGCAAATTCAATTAAATTTAATTTACACTGTACATATTTAATAAAATTACATCGAAAATTGAACGTAATTGAATTGGTGAAAATCAAAATTTCGAGCCAGATTTCTATCTTTCTTTTTTTTTTTTGTATGACTTCATCGGTGGGTTTTGAGTTGTGGTGGCCAGTTTCAGCCATCTTCACAGATTCTGTGTTGCTTCAGATTGGCAGATAAGATTCAAACACATCTCTAACAAACACAACCAGAGACGCATTCTGTTCCTGTTATCGTTCTCCTCGGTGACCCTAGACAAACAGGAAATACTCTCATAAAGCGAGTCTTTCTCTTAACCCAAAGACTTGCTTAAAACAACTCTTAGGTCTCACATTCTTTGCTCGTCCTTTTGCGATGTGTCCGGGTTGTCTGGACTAGCCCCAGTGAAAATGAGTTTATTCCCTCAAGCTTTGGGCTTGAAGGGAGGCAGCGGCTGGGGAGAGGAAGTCTGAAGGAAAAGTGATAATGAACTGACTTGAGGCCTACTTTCTATTTTAGTTTGAAATTGGTTTGTCTAAATGGGGTGAGTCAGTGAAACTGCTTTCTGGCAGATGTAGGCACAGTGTGAGAAAGAGGAAGAAAGTTCTGTGTCTGCCTGCTTTAAAGAAAACAAACCGTTTCCATCTAAGAATAAATTAAAGGTCAAAAAGAGACAAGGCACTGCATGTTAGCAGTAATTTAGGAGTGGACATGAAATGCTTGTAAGAGGCTGGTAAGGGGCCTCCTGGGGATGGACCAAAGCTTTTTAAAAAGCTGAAGAAAAACTACTTCAGAGTGATTAAGTGCACTAGACTAGAGAGTTTGTCATTATACAACACAACATGACAGGACTCCAAAAATATATCCAAGCCATTCTAGATGCTTTTGTTTTTTTCTAAGACAGCACAACACGTGCGTTCAGTGCCAGCCTGTGCTGCTTAACTCCCTTTACCGTATTTGTTGGACCATAAGGAGCACCGCATTATAAGGCACATTAAGAGAAGCAAAACAGTGAGATAAGTTAAACTTTACTCAACTCATTCTTCTTGCTTCCTCCACTTCCGTACCATTGGTTCTTTAATCTTGAATTCTCTCGCAGCTGCTCTATTCTCATGTTATATATTAATGACTAACTTCGTATTGTGGATGAATTATCTCAGTTTTCTCCTGACTAAAGTTTGGTCCGTTTACAACATCCTGCCATGTGATTGGATTTGTCCCTAACCATCGGGAACCCTCATGTTAACTTTTATCGAGTGGAAAAAAGTTAGCGTTTATCCTCCAGCTTCAATGTGTTTATGTTATGCTAACATAGCTGTGGCACTAGTGTTCATGCAGCGCATCATTATATACCAGGTAGCCCAACTTCAGTGACCCTACAAACGTCACTGCTGTTTTCTGTCTTCATTTATGTTGGAAGTGACAGCAGAGCTGTACGTTTTATTTTTTTCAGAAATCTCTCTGTCAGAACATGGTATATCATGTTTAGGTGGAAACTAACTAACTTCCTGCTAACTTCTAACTCTAAATTCATTGGAGAATATGTATCAAAATTTCAGGAGTGGGACCACGCCTCCAAACACTGTCCTTCCGGTTCTCATCTATATAGGTTCCCCCAGTTCTGCAAGCTGTTCATTCTCGTTTACGTGCCCCACCGTCCCTCCCCTTTTCAATTCTTTAGCTTCTTCACTTCTATTTAGTACATGGGGATCTGCCAGGCCTGGGAGCTGTCACCAGTCCCCTTCGAGGCCTTCCCCAAACTGCAGCTCAGTTGATGTCCAAGCATTTACTTTTACCTACTAAAATACTGTCAAACCTAAAATGAGGACGTGGGCTAGTGAAATAAATTCTGCTTTCATGGATGCCTGGATGGTAAACTTATTTGTCACACATGGTAAAGTAGCAACACTGACAATTTTATTAAAGATTTGCATATGCTGTATTTATTATTTGTTTTAAATTGTTTTTTAAAATTATGATATATTCTGTTTCTCTGGTTCATAATTCGATTTTTTATTTTTTATTTTTTGTCTGGCAGAGAAACATGTTTCTAACCAATTAAACTTTGAAACTTGAAAAATCTTAAATAAAGTGTCACACACAGTTCTCCCATTAAAGATGTATGCTGTTTATTTTATCCTGGAATACAACAGAGGAGGTCAATGCACACAACATGACCACAACTCTACTACTGTGCAGACTTAGAGAAATGCTAGTATCACTGTAGACTTTAACTCTTGTTCCACCTAAGAAATTTATTGTAAGTATTAGATTTGTTTCAGTTTTCTGCAATTTATAGAAAGACTTTAAGACCTTCAGTAAGATTTATCAGAATGTCGTTTATTCAGGTAAACAGATGACAGAGACCAGGATTAATACCCAGTAGAAAGATAAATTACTCGCTTTGTAGATGCATCACACAAGTCAAGCATTGCTTCTAAGAAGAAATCTGGTACTGAAAAGCTGACTGAATACTTTAACACTCAGACTGAATACAATCTGGAGGCTTTACGCTGTTTTAAAGCATGTTTGTGAAGGCCAGTAACCTTTGTTTGTGCTTCCTAAACACAGATATCAAGTCTGTGACTCAATGTAGTCTTGAGCAAAAAAACGAAATGTAAAAACTACTATTATGCGAGAGGTTCTCCCACTCTGTCTGAATCTAAATCTGTCTCTTTCAGAGCAGGTGAGTGTGCTTATTTGCTGCATGAGCAGCTCTGTGGTGGCTTTCAGCAACAGCAGATGACAGCAGACTTTACCGGCTCTGCCAAGGCCTCCTCACAGCAGGCCACAAAAAAGAAAAAAAAAATAGAGGGAGCAATCAGTGTGGTCCCATGATTCCTAGTGAGCTGTGAAGGAATGACAAGCAGAGCCAGCTTCATGTCTCACACACCATGTCAAACACACACACACACACACACACAGGGTGTGTTTTCACACCCTCTTTGCATGTCCTTGCCGGCTTAAAATAAAGAATCTAATTATTCTGGTTAAATCACCAGGCGCTTGAGCTGACTCATTGTGGAGAGCCATCATATGCATATGGACACACACACACATGAAGAAACACATGTACACACTACTGACCCTCCCCGTGCTGTACTCTCGCACACATGCGCACAGTTACTCATACAAGTGCTCTCCAAACGGCACGCTCTCACTTCAGCTTTGCACAGGATGTTATGAAATCAGCACTGTTGCTGAAACTTGGTGAAGGTCGCCGGGAGTCCTCTCTCTCGCCCACACACACACACTTCACCTGGCACTTACGCACTCGTTCTCGTGCAGAGAGCTGAAGCTCAGCTCAGTCCCTGTCCCCTCCTGCTCGTGCGAGGAGCCTGCCGGCGATCGGACTGTCGCCTGAAGCGAAGAGGCCGGGCCGGCGTTGATTCAATTTTTACAGCCCAGTCGCTCTCTCTCTCTCTGAGGCTCCGACTAGTCAGCTGAAGGAGGACAGAGGGAGAGAAGAAGAGAAAGAAGAGGAGGACTAGTGATGGCCGTGGCCGACATTGCAGAGGATGACCTGGATGAGATGATGCGTGAAGAAGCGGAGGACGTCTTCTACGAGGACGGTAGGATTGCCAAGGGTCAAATGTGAAGTGTTTGAAAGCAGGCGTGGGTTTACAGGTGGGCTGCAGGGCCGAGACAGCTGCCTGAGCGCTGCAGCGCTGTCAGACTGGTTGGTTTGTGAGTTTTGGTTACGATCAGGGTTAAAGAAAGGGTAAAAATGATGGTTAAAGGGCGCCCCAGAGGGATCTCCCCAGCTGTGTGGGTGGCGTTGTCAACGGCACGGTCGAGTAGCCTCTCCTAAACACAGAGATGGAAAATGAGTAACCTCGAGATCATAGATTTGTCTCTGTGAAATAAAAAATTCTTATATACAGTAATTAGTCACGGTCAGTGTAATGTATGCTTCAGCTTCGTGTCTCGAGTTTCCCTTCATCACGGGCGCTCTGTGCAGTTTTTTCTTTTTATCGATTTTAAACTTTTACCCGTTTTAGAAAGCCGAGAGGAGCAGTGCCCTCTGCAGCGTGTGGGGGCGTTCTTGTATAACAAGCAGATGTTTTTAACCAAGCATTATTCTCCACAAGAAAATCTCGTTAACATGTTTTTTTGGGGGGGTGGGGTCTGGATTGTTTGTTATTTTAAAACAAACTGTAATCATAACCTGAGGTGAGCTGGATGCTGGAAGAGTGATGAGCAACAGAAGTGCAGCAGAACTTTACTGATGATTATTCACGAGAAGTTGAGAAAGGTGTCAGCTCCAGTGGTAACTGTTTGAAAATGAATCTCCAGCACCAGGACTGAGGCGGCACAACAGCAGATATTAATGCTTCATAGATCAGCTCTGAGTTTCATGTGCATCACGTGACACCTTTTGTCTTTATTGTGTCCTCATCTAGTTAAAGGAACAGTTTAGTTTTCTTCTGTTTTTGACATTGACATCAAAATAAATATTTGCTTTTGAAAACATACGCTTCATTCCCACAAATGCTGTGAGGGTTATGGTGCAAAATCCTGAACTGGTTTTGAGGCCCCTTGTAGCTCAGGAGATGGCGTGGGTGGTCCAGTAAATGGGAGGTCAGTGGTTTGATGCCCGAAACACTCACCCTCAAGTCCTGTAGTCTGAACACAGAAGTATCCATGGCCAAGATTATACACTCTTCTCCGATTTATCCATCAGAGCTTGATTGTGTGAATTTTAGGCTAAAAGCACTTGCATGGAAAAAAATGGCTTGTGTGAATGTGAGGGAATGAGGCTTGTAGTAAGAAAGTGTTTTGAGTTGTCAAACGGAGTAGAAAAAGCACTATATAAGTACAAGTCCGTTTCCACTTCCATCACAATGAAGCTGCGTCCAGAGTAGGAACCATTGACGTCAGCGGTTATGGAAAGCGACTCCTCCAAAAACTCAAATAAAGCAGAACCTGCAGATTTTGTTGGCCATGAATGCAACTTCTGCTACGTAACATCAGATTCTCAAACCTGTTGCAATGCAGGCTGGCCAAGGTAAAGGTGGTTCTGCAACATTATTTGCACTGACAGCGGGAAAAATCAGTGTACTTTCTGTACGCTAAGATAAGCTCATCAGACGATGGTGTTTCTTATAATCTAGATCCTGGCAAGAAAACAAAGTGCATACTTCCCAAAATTGTCCCTTAAATCCAATGACACTGGTTCCCTTCCTCGTTTTGATAAACACATCCAAACATCAGTGGCAAAATGGTCGATTACACTCATTCACTGAGGCAAACGCCTCACATCAGAGCTTTACAAGTGCTCTGCCATTATTTGTGTATCCACCGGCTTTTCTTAGCAGTTAAATTACACACCAATTGATTGGATTACACACACTAACACCAGGCCTTTGATACATTAACACATTTATCTTTAGGGTCCATACAGGCTTAGAAAAGCTCTGCTGCAGCTCGTCAGATGGCAAGTGGACGGGGCGGAGGAGGATATTCCAAGTTATTTCGTCATTTGGTGTGCAATGCATGTAAATGCCTCCACTGACCCACTTCTGACTGATACTCACCGATGGTAATGTGACGTTCCCTTTGAACAGCGCTGCCAGGAGGTACACATGACTTTGTGCAACAAAGCAGCCAATCACAGCACACGGATTCATGTGCTGCTTGGCCAGCAGGCATGAGTGTGTTTATTCATAGACTCAGAGGAAGGTTGCACAATACGGATCACTAATATTTTCTGTTCTAATTAGCTCTTTGGATTAGCGAAAGGCTTATTCTGTTGTTTTTGTCTGGTTGTGTGTGTGTGTGTGTGTGTGTTTCATTTTTATTGGTGCCAAATGCAAATTTTTTTTACAACTGTCCTATTTTCCATCTCAGTCAAATCACAGCTAGTGAACCATTTGCAAATCTTTCAGATCTTTTCTATGCACACATGAGCATTATGTTGAATGTGCTCAGCGTAAAGTGTGTGACATGGTTTTGCAGGCTTCTAATGGCTCTTGACATTAGAAGCCTAATGTCAAGAGCCATTAGATATTTCATTGTTTGACCCCTTGTGGGGGTCAAACAACGAATCCAGGTGGAAAGCAGGAGTTACATTTCTCAATACATGAGAAAGAGCTTTTTTCTCCTGTAACGGTAAACCTTAATCCTTATCACAATGCAGGAAAAACGATTCGAAGAAGAAATCTGACAAAACACTGGCAAAATTCTTCTTTCCTGGCTGCAGATGTGAAACCTGCTTTCATTCTGTTTTTGTCTAAAAATAAGCGTCCATTCTTTTAGATATTACTGAGAATTACAAGCATGCAACTCACCACTGTTATCGCTTTGTGGAGTCTAATGAAAAGCATGGTGTGGTGTCTTAAATGCACAGATAAAAGCCAAATAAAGGAAGTAACAGACATCACAGTCTTTGTTACAACTACAACAACACCCCTAATGTGGCAATAACCTTTTATAAAAAAGGGAGTGTATGTGAAGTAAGTTTTGTTAGCTCTGTGCTTCACAGACGTCTCTGCCTCTGTGCTGAGCTGAATTATGACTAAAGGAGTGCTACTTTTAGCCTGGCAGCAGAAATGTCAGAGTGCCTGAACATAGCAGATACACAGCGGCACACACACTCTCTCTCCTCCTTTTCCTGCCTCTCCTCCCCACTCACACACACTCTGTGACTCCAGTTCAGGTCGAATGAATTAACAAAAAGCCTCGGTTAGCTTTGCTCACTGGAACAATGTGTTTCAAAGTACTCTGCCAAACAGCAGCTGCTTTGTAGGGACGTGATAAGTGTGCTCACAGTGTGCAGATTGGCAAATGTTGACCAGATTATACCCACTGTATTCATGAATGTTAATCTTACTCATTACTTACATGGTTTCTTAGTTTGTCTTCTGTAAATCACTTTGGGATTGATAGCTGTCTGTGAAAGGTGCTACATAAAGGATGCAAAACTAAGGCCCATGTTTCTGACACAGAACATGTGAGAAAATGTGTCTGTTGTGTATTTCTTTTTGGTGTCATGGACAGGTCTCTTGGAGTATGGTCACAGTGAGATTAAACCTTTGGACTTACTTCACAGATATTATTGTTGCCACTTATTATGTATTTCCACCTTGTGTTTATTTGTGATTATTCACAAGTTCATTATTATTATTATTATACAGAAGAGGCTGAAATGTGCAGTCACAAATATCAACATTAGGAGGGTAAAAGGCATTTTTTCTCTTCTGTTTAATGTGTGTCACAGTATTAGTAGAGAGCAATGTTTCATTCACCAATTGATAGAATGCAGCTACTGCATAAACTGTTGCACATGCGTATTTATGTGTAATGATTCAAACAGAGTCACGCTCATGAGTCCATGCAAAATCACCTCTGCATGAACTCCCACCGGACCTGAACGTTTCTGCTGAAAGCTCAAAGAAACTACAGTGAAATCCCTTAGGTGGTTTTACACAGAGGCTAAGAAACTGTAGGTCCACTTTACACCCTTATCACCTTTTACTATACTCAACCACACACATACGCACAATCTCCTTTTTAAACCCTCTCTGAAAAACAGAAAATTAGATTGTATCAGTAAAAGTGAACAGTAGCTTCTTTGAGACCAGAATAAACTCTTTGACTCCTTCGTTTCCTGTCATGTGAAGTCCAGAGGCTGATTATTGGTCTACTTCTGTGGCTGTGCAAAAACAAAGTAGAACAGAGCGGCACATCTCAAATGGAAGCAGGCATAGCAGGACAGTAAAAATACAGTTGGGCGCTGGATCGATGGCGCCGTGGATGGAGTGACATGTAGGTGTTTGGTATTTAAATAAACCAGTGTTTGACTAACTGGGTCGGCTCAAGAGCATGAAGAGCGGCTTTCAGCCAAACGTAAGGAGGGGCGCCGGTATCAGGGAGGCCTCAGAGCTGCCTGAGTTAAAGTTCAGAGAACTGCAAAGGAAATAACTCCTTCAAAATATCTAAATCTGTGAAAAAGTTCTCACTCTCATGCAGGAATGTTTTGCATTGTTCCTGCTTCTTGCACAATAGGATTCGTCCCTACCCTCACTGCCGACTGCTAATTACATGACAAAACCACTAATTCCTGACCTTACCAGCTATTGTTTGTTTGTTTTTATGCGGTGCCTTTTTTGAAAGCTCCCTGAAGCACAGTGAATTCTGCAGAATTTCACCGAGGTGAGGCCGAGATGTGTGATTAAAGGATTCCTGTACAGGTGGAGCTTTGAGCGATAGCGTGAAGTGGCACTACCCCTGAAAGCTTTTACACATTTGATGTAGTGTTTAAGCCTCTACTCTTTTAAGCATTTGCCAGAGGGGCTTTTCTTTAAGGTTTGCAGCTAATCAACACCTGAGAGTTTAAGGATGAACAAATAAATAAGAGCATGACTTGACATGCAGGTTTCTCTTAAAGTGGGAATGTCCCAAGCCCCAGAGTTAGGGACTCATTTTCATAGTACGGGAATTTGTCCTGCAACAGGAGGCAGTAGTGGAAGAGCTGCATTCCTTTAGTAATAAGGACGCAGTAAAAAAACAGCTGGACTGAGGTGGAAACACTTTTATCCACTGTAAAAGTTGAGAGTTGTTTTGTTTTTTATGCAGCATTAGCTGAACGCACCTCATTGTAATGTGGTTAAGCATCAATATGAGAGTCAGAGGTTTATATATCACCACAGAGCCACATGCTTAATTTCATTTCACAAAGTCATAATCAAATCACATCTTCACATATGAGCTCTGATGAGCTCTTATTATGTTATCATTCTGATGACATGAAATCTATCTCGCTTCCACAGTACAAGCTTTTATCTCTTTGCCCTGAGGGTGAGATGAGCAATGTAGCCCCACAACGCAAGCGCACACACTTAACACGAGCCATTAGCATAACATACAGAGCTCCAGGAGAAGGCTGTAAGACTAGAAGCCTGGTCGGATTTCATAAATCCATTTTTCCCCCCTTAGCTTCTTGTCTGTACTTGCCTTGTGCAGCAGAGGAAACCAAATCCTTCCCAGCTGACATCGTGCCTGATGACAGTGGATCATGACCAATGAGCGGCGAGCAAAGTGGATATTGAGCCATGATAGCTCAGTGATTAAAGCTGACTTCAGTTTTAGACAGTTGGCAAATTTTAAATCATTCATCAGTGTTTTTGTGATCAACCCTACTTGGTTAAAAGAATAAGATGCTGATAAAATACAGGTTCCAGCTGAGACCTTTAAGCCCATTTTAGATGTGAAAAACAGCTGTGTAGTCAAACCTGACTCAGTTAATGACTAGCTTGTGGTTTGTCAGAACTTATAAAAGAAAATTACACACTAATAAGTGATTTATGACTTGGTGGAAATCATTCCTCATGAGACACAAACACTGTAGTCGAGTGTGTTTTATGTCTTGTTATTTACACTCACCTGCTACTAAAAGAAGACACCTGCTCAACAGCTTGTTAATGCAAATGTCTAATCAGCCAATCACATGGTGGCAGCTGTGTGCATTCAGGCATATGGATATGGTCACGAGGAGCTGCTCAAGTTCAAACTGAGCTTCAGACTAGACTGCATCTCCCTGAGTCTGGTTCTGCTTTTCCTTTTCAAAGGGAGTTTTTCCTTCCCACTGTCACCAAGTGCATGCTCTTTAAATGGCCTCCTTTGCCCTGCTTGTGGCAGGTCCGAGTGAATCTTTTGATATGCTAGTTAAAGTCACCACTACCATGGAAGTTGGGAATGATTTTGGCTTATGGCACTTTTTTCAAAATGTTTACACACAATATTATCATTTTATCAAGGCGCCATAATCGTGTAGTGCAAAATCTGATATCTAGGCTAAAGCTTGTCTTGCCAGAACTTGTTTAAGGCAGTATTTCTGGAGAAATTACACAATGAATTCCAGTATTTGGTGTGATTGTTGGTTATATTGTTTGGCACTAAAATTATATTTGTTTTTGCTTCCCCTTTACTCATCTTTATAGCTTCAGAATCTGTGGCACTGCGGTTTAACAGACAATACTGTCTTAATAATGAAAACCCTCATACTTGCGACTCACTTCACTGTTAAACTATGTGAGCTGAAATAAAACTTCACGCCACAATTATATCAGACTTAAATAAAGAACTTTCCCCGCAGCGAAAAGAAAGAGTTCAGTCCAGCAGCACAGTGGTCAGACAGGCAGTAATTTAGTCAATGTTTGTTGCTGTCTATCAGCTTGAGCTGAACTTTTATGGGACATAAAGAGACACTCAGCCCTCCCATGACTGCCAATCACAAACTGGTTTGTCAGGGATGCTATCAATGGAAATGCATATCTGTTATCAGAGCGAGTACGACAGGGGGAGCGGGCTGAGCTCGAAAATGATGTGAACTAACTCACCCCGCCGTCACAAACACACATGCACTGACTGAGCCGTTCCTCTTATCTAGCATCCTGAAGATTCACACACTGGCAGTCCACCCACACACAAACCTCCAGTGTGTGTCCACAGATGTCGTCTCTGTCCATGGGGATGCAACACGCTAACAGACTAACGTGACAGTCCTGCAGTTCATGCGTCAGCGGCTGCTCCGTGTTGGGGAAAGCTCTGACCTAAGGGGAGCTAGTGTAGCTGGCATATTACTGCTTGGCTCTACATCTCCCCTCTTCCTGCTTCTGACATTTGGCTTCACTGACCTACTTTAGCCAGAAGCCTACAACTACTGTTATTATTATTAGTTTCTGCAGCTCTCAATGAATGAGAGGCGAGAGAAGAATTAAAGGGGCAACAAAAACAAAGAGGACATTTAATGGTGCAACATTCAGTAAGCCAGATGATGCAAGAGCAGAAATCTTTCTCTCTCTGCAGACACATCTCAGCTTTTTTTTTTGGTCACTCATGTTTGCACGTGGTTTATATGAAAGGCGGCAGTTTCACCTTTCGCTTTGCCGTTCTCACGCGGTTACCATGGCAGTGTGTGCTGTGGTCAGCACTGGGCGTGCGAGGTTTACACTTAGTGGTTTGGAACTTCTCTCACAATGAGGTAACCCTGTTTAAAGCATGGAGCGGAGCAGGCCACCCATGGCTCTTCAGGGAGCAGATTAGCGCCTCTTATTTGGTACTCGGGTTGGGGTGCATATAATTTAAATGGACAAGCCACCAGTTAAGGTTAAACACAAGCATAAATGCTGAGAGAGTTACCTGGATCTTGCAGAGTCATCTTTGCAGGTATGCCACCGACAATGCAGTTTTTAATTTAATATAAAAATGACTTTGAGGTCCGTCAAGAAGACAGAGAAGTACACGCTCACATCAACACCTAAGGCCCATTTAGACTCACCAGCTGACCTAAAATACAAATTGCTGGACTGTGAGGATCAGGAGCAACTTCAGAAAACCCACATAGCTACACGAAGCACCTGGAATCATACAAAAAGGCCCCAAAAGAGAAGGAGGTTTGAAACTGGAAACTTATTGCTGTGAGGCGACATATTAACCAAAGCGCTATCATTCCATAACAAAATAAAAAATGTCACTATACATAATAAATTCAAATAAAAGCAACAGTAAAGGAAAAAATAGACTAAAACTGTTTAAAATGTATTTTAATAAAATGGATTCAACATTTACAGACGTGCTTTAAAACCAATCAGTCACATTTCTTAACCATTTCTAAAATTGATTAAGTAGTATTGTCTGCTTAAACCAGTAAGAAGCCTTGCTGCCAATTTTTCTCATCTGTGCAGCTTTTTAAACCTATACAGAGTCCGAAACATGCTCTATAACACACATCCACTCCTTGTCGGGTTACTCTGACAGTGAGTTGGATGATATTGTTGACACACACATGCATGAGATACCTCCAAGCCCCAGGGGGGCCAGGAGCCTACCTGCAGCAGCCAAGCTGTCATTACAGACCAAAGCAGACATGGAGCCATGGAGCCATAACACGGGGCCATACACGGCCTGTAATTGATTCACCTCTACAGTATGTCTGACTCAGAGAGACATACTGTATAATAGGCAGATTTGTACAAACATATAGCAGCTCTAAATAAACTTTGATCACAGTAGCGATTATACTAATATATTTGTCAAAAAAGAACAAGTTTGTGTTTTAAATAGATTTTATGATATATTTATTTGTGTGTATTTGGGTTCCTCTGATGGGATGCAAGCAGTTGCCAAGCCACTGTTGGCCGAGCATATCCTAGGCATTTGTACAGTAGAATTACTGGGACTAAATGCTGGCCGAATAAGTGTCTCAATATGGTACAGATCCAGAAAGACGTGCCCTACTCTGGCAGTGCAGAGATGGGCATAGTCCTGCTGAAACAGTCACCATAACTGCACAGGGACCGGTCAGAGCACCCTTGGTGTCTTTGGCCACTCGGATTTCCACGAAGATTCAGACCAGAGATGGTTCTCTCATTCACATGCATGCCAGCATCCAGCATGTCAACAGCCTAATGATAGTCCTCCATATACAGAGGAGTTTTTTGTACAGTAAATTGAACCAATTCTGAGGTTTTTGATTGTTCCAATCAACTGGAAGTGAAAACTCGCCACAGAACACGTTTGGGTAAAATGATGTACTGAGAAATGGATTTGAAACAAAGACTGAAAACATGTTTCACAACACAAAGCTTGAGTTTCCCTTTTATGTAACTTGCAAAGAGCAGAAGTTTCATTAATGTTGTGAGTTACACTCATGGTTAAATATTAAACCTGTGCATTGTTTTGGCAGCAGTAAAAGCAGCTGCATATTTGGGGGACATATAAATAAATAATAAAGTGTGCTTTTTATGAAAGTAGAGTTGATGATGTCATAATGTGTATTGGATTCAGAGGAGAAAAATTCAACAATTATTCGTCCTAAAAAAGGCAAGTAATCTGAGAAGAGGCAGCCACTCAGTCACACACACACACACACACACACATATCATCAGCTGTGCCTGTACATCCTTTAGCCTTGACCTTCTGGCCCTCCGGTCATGTGGTCTTTTGAAATCATCCTGACTTTAGCGGTCAGATGCAGTTAAGCAGAGATGAAGGAAAATGGGAAAAGGATGAAGAAAAGAGTAAAATGTAAAATAAAAAGGTTTGAATGAAGTAGAATCTGAGCTACAGAGTGAGACAGGAGTTTCAATGCTGCACTTCAGCAGGAGACTGAAGGCGGTGAAAAGCAGCAGCAGCGGCTGGTATGGAAGGAAAGGAGCTACTCTGCTGGGAGGTCAGTGGACGTTGTTCCATTCATAGTTTGTGTATATGAAAGGGTGTGTAGGTTTATGTGAACAGGGTATGCACCCACGTATGCTGGGCAGCTGTACCCACACAGAAACAAGGTCTTAGAGTCAAAGAAGTCAGGAGACGCTGGCAGCCACCATAACAACTACACTGCAACTGGAACAAGTATGTTTTAAGTGCAGTTTAAATCAGGGAGGGACTGACAGAGCTGGAGCACAACAGAGAAGGATGGAGAAAAGAAAAAGCACTTCTTTTTTTTAAACCTTGATTGAGGATGTTATGTAACTGTTCCAGCTTATTTGTTTGCTTGTCTGCCTGTTTGTTAGCAAGATGACTCATTAAGTTCTGGGCAGGTGCGCATGAGCATTTTACCAGAGGTGTTTCACTTGGCAGAACTTTTTAGAGCTGATCCGGTCATGGACTGTTTTGAGTTTTTCAGACTGATTAGATTATATTAGTGGATTTTTTTTTAAAAAACATACTGCTAGATGTGTGGTTTTGTTTGTGTGTAACTGGTCTGCTTGGTCTATATGTTGTTCTCTTTGTGGTGTGCATGTACACGGAGGTAAATATAGCTGCTGGTCCGGGGCTGCTGATGACAGCCATAATTACAGGCTGGGCTGTCCAACAGCTGAGAGTCTAGCAGGAAGAGAGTGCAGTGTGTGTGTGTGTGTGTGTGCGTGTGTGTGTGTGTGTTAGTGCTAATTGAGCAGCTCATGGAAACCTTACAGAACTCTCTGGCTCTGCTGGACCTGAGATTTAACAGCAAAATGCACAACACAAAGTAAGAGGAAATAAAAATGCACTTGCTGAAAGAGATTTTTAAAAAATAGGAATCAGCTGATCAGCCACAGTTAGTGTGAAAGAAAAAAACTGAGTAATGATTGTTATGCGTGGCTGCATTTATCTGGCAGGCTCAGGTGGGGAAAGTTCGATGACAGCAGAACATATGGAGCTGCTAATGAGGAAGGGACGCCTTAGGGTGATGAAAACAATTCAGAAAGTTAGCATTATGTCGTTAAGCCAAATGGTGGCTTTATAGCTTCCCTTCAGACATAAACAGTTTAGATCATCATCTGACTTTTAGCAAGAAATACGAAAAGGACATTTCCTCCGAGTCATTTCTTTAAATCTTTATCCGTCTTTCATTCACCTCCCTCTCCGTCACTATCTGTCATCATCATTATGTATATTGGCCGGTGTATGCAGTTCCCATCAAGTAGAAATTAAATCAAGAATTACTTTGACTATTTGAGTCACTTTGTCAGTTCATTTTACAGATTCACGGTCATCTCATTTCTTCTATGTTTCCCTAAAGCTAAGTTAAATTCGTGTCATCCATGTCGAAACCACCTTCCACGAAAGCTGTCCATGAGGTCGATGGCTCAACAGGCTGTGATTTATGACTAAGCTAGCCTACTTCTGTCAGATTATGAGGAGTTCTGTGGATTTCACTGCCTTTTTATTGACGTTTTAACAACGAACTAATACGCTCGGTGAATCACGGCTGAACAGTCTGTGCTCACAAGTGAAAGGGTTCCCCTTCCTGCTGTAACTACTGCAGGACGCAGGCTAAATCAGTTCAGTTTAAAATTATGCTCATAAAGATTGATTTGGGAATGTGTTACACTTTGCTGCACACTTGTCCGGAAAAGGAATTAAAGGACAGCTTTCCCTTCCATGCACTGTACAGCTGGCCAATCAGCAGTTGTGAAGACAAAAGAGTCTTTTGAGTCTTTTGGACCTCGTGCCACTCATATCCGATCATAGCTTCTCACCCTAAAGAGCAGTTTTGTATTTTCTTTGGCCTTTTTTAGGTAAAAACAATAATTTAACACAAAATTAAAGAAATTGATTCATTTCCAACCTGTGTGAAAACTTCACGAACCCACCCCCTAAGATGATTCATATCAGTGAGTCGTTTTAAAAGTCCCTCCCTCTACTAAAAACCAAGCTGATGGATTAAAAGGGACAAGCCATTTTCTGCTCCCTTTGCTTCTTGGAAGGGTGAGCTGAATTGGATTTGTATGGACTCAGCGGAACAATGTATCCACTTATGGAGGGCAATTATGTTGGCAGGAGCACTTCACGATGAGTCGCTCTTCATAAGTCGTGCCACAGAAATGTATTGTCCCTCGGCCTTAAATAGCAGCACCTGTGCTTCACGCTGTTTGTAGCTTCTAAAGATGGAAGTGTTTGTCTTCTTCATGGTTCCCTGTCCCATGTAATTTGGTTAGTTTGCAGCTTGTTTTCCAAGGAAAAGAACTCCCAGCAAACCCCATCGAGGCCAACAGGCTGACGGGGTAATTTGAAATAATCTGTTCATGCTAAGATGTACATTCACGGGTAATTATATAATCAGTCGTACAACCTGACAATAAGAGAAATAAAACAGCTTTCAGGCACTGGTGAAATGTTGCAGAATGAGGCATGAAATAATTTAATTCCTTAAAGCATTGAAAGCCTCTTAGAAACATTCCCACTGCTGTCCAAAGTGCATGCATATAGAGATGAATTATAATTTAACTCAATACATTGTTCTATATTTTCTCTAAAGTGAGTGTGCATGAATGCATCCTTATTAGTGAATGGTCTATGAAGTGCAGATCATATCCTGTAGCTGATAAACCTTTACAAACAGCATGTTTATGAAGGTCTATCCCTTTAATTGCGCATGATTAGCTTGGAATAAACACATTTTTATATACAGAAAAAACTAATTTAGATTTCGACTATTTATAGATCAAAATAAAAGAGAGACACTCCAAATAGGGGGGAAAATGTAGTTGCCATTTCCCATTGGCTCTTAATCTCCTCTTATTCTCTGTGCCAAGTTTTTATTATCTACACTGTACACAGCAGATAAAACAGGGCAGCTTCACAGCATGCTGAGACATCAACCAATGCGCTTACAGTGCAGTAACCCCGTTTGATGTATGAGTGTTAGCTCGTAGATTACAGCCAATAAAAAGCACCAAAAGATAGAATTCTTCATTAAAGAGGTCTGCAAAATTATGCAATAATACGATCTCAGCTGATATTGGCCACCCTTTGCAGGGTTAGCAATATGAGATGTTAAATAAAAGAAGAATTCAGTCTTTGAAACTCACGATAATACAGCTCGTTCATTTTTGGAGATGGAGACAAAGGGAGAGACGCGTAAATGAATGCACGTACGGGCACCCCCACCGCCACATGATGGAGTTGGGGGTCATTCTTCAGCCGTGGTTAGGGTACAGAAAAGATCGACCCCGCCCTCCCCGTGACATCCTCCGCCTCTGATTGGCCGCCGCTGTTCAGGAGGAGCGCTGCAAACACAAACTGGAATGTGTGAGTGGGTTCAGTGTTTGCTCTGGACGGAGCCGCAACGGCTGTTCATCGAGGTGGGGGGTGAAAAATAAAGCGACGACCATCCATCACTCATCCGGGAAGCTGGTCTGTCTCTCTGGGATTGAGATTTTCTGAACTGTTACTAAATCGGCGGCGAAATCCTCCGCGCAGAAAGCGAAAATTCACTTTTTTATTTTTATTTTTAATATATATATTTTTTACGAATGGATGGAGAGGCGCAGGTAGACGGTCGGAGACGCCGCTGAGGAGCTGCTGTCGTGAAGTTTTTTTTCCAGAGGTGGGTTGAAGCATTGTTCGGTACAACTTCACAAAGGGTTAAACGGGGAAGAAAATATGCTCGTGGTGTGGTGCGCTCATTCAGGGGAACTCCTCTTTCCCCACTGTGGAGGATGGCTGATTCCCCGGGGCACTGGGTTAGTGGATCAAGGCGACGCGTGAATTGATTTCACCGAGGATGGAGCTTAGTGGAGTATAAACGCACGGAAGCCTATAATAATGTAATTTTCACCCCATTACATAAATATCTTAGATCACCGGATTAAATTTATAGAATAATAATTTGTTTTGGGGCTTCATGCTTTTCTGAAAATACAGAACTTCAGAAAATTAAACTCCAAGGCTGTAAACGGCAGAGTCTGAGTATTTTTAGCCTCGAACATGTGCGTGTGCGGCTGTTTGTGTCATGTGTCACTCGGTTCTTCTGACAGATGATCCGCTGTGATCAGTGTTGACTGGAAGCATGCGAAGTAGTGTTTAAAATTGTATTATCACAGCATCTACACGTGTGGGGATTCAGTGCAAGTGAAACGCGAGAATCAGGCCAGGGATTTTTACAAATGCATCTCCGGGTTTGTTGGGGATGAGGCAGGGTCAAAGGGCATCTATTGTCCACTGAAACCACCCACAGTGGATCTTCCAGCTGAACCAGAGCAGATAAACAGAGCAGCAGCAGCAGCGCTGAGGAGGAAGTGTCTGTGAAGTGAGGCCTGACTGTTCTGTCAGAAGACATTGCCAGTAGTTAGCATGTTTGTACCTGCCAGATGGACTTTTCTTTTTTTGCTGCTTCCTGGACCATCTAACCCAGAGGGATGCATGATTTTCCTTGAATTTTAAAAATCTAGCCCCATTTAAAGGCTTTCCAACTGAGCTGACGTTATCTCTTCAGCTGCGTGTCCTCCAAGTTGATCAAAAGGTTCTTCAGGCAATCAGAAGTCTTCAGTTCAAAGCCATCTCCAGCACACACAAAAATAACAACAAAACAACATGAAAATCGCTGCCTATAAAACCACGCAGGCGTCCCTCCTGGCTGCTCCAGCCGTTTCTGAGGAATAGGGCTGTTT
>VUQR01012059.1:0-10711 GCA_015108515.1 Hemichromis elongatus
TGTGTCTGCTGGGTAAATTTGTTCATCTGTAGTAATTCATATCAGAGCTATAAACTTGGCTTGCTCCAACAGACTGTGATATTGTTGGAGGAATGTTCTCTAAGAGGATTTTATGCTCTTTTCCTGCAACTTCTCTTCAGGGACCGACTGAAAATCTTTCTCAATATTCAGGATGTTCAGTATTTTTGTAGAAAGTCCCCCTTGACAACCACAGAACAAATCTAATAAAGCCTGAGCACCTCGCTGGGCTTTGTCAGGTCTCTGTGGTGATTGCAACATTGGTTCCCTGCATGAGAGAAACTTTAAATCTGTGACACTCATGCTTAATTGACTTTTGAATCATCATCATCATCATTTGCTTAGCATTACGATGCCTTGTAAAGTGTAAGTTAATGACTCAGCACTGAATTATAATACCTTTGATTTTCTTCTAGTTTATCCACTTGAAAATGTGATGCAGGTTTCTCGTTTTAGCTGCACCATAAATGATGATATGTAAATCCTGCCCATGCCTTTGAAACTCTGGCACAAAGAGAAACACTGGATTAACGCAGCAATGCCATAAAAGGATAATCTGTTTGTTTACCAGATTAAGTTGAAATGCAAAACTTGCGAGGAAAGTCTCAGTTTCTAATTTTTGCAGATGTGTTTGTATGGAAATCCAATGCACTCTCTGATTAATATGTGCATGGGTTGAGAGAGATATTTGTGCTAGTACTGTTAAGTATTTTACAACAGTAGTTCTGGTTTCTCTACATCTAAGCAAAGTAAAAGTACTTTTACTTCAATGTATAACCTTTTTGTCTCACATTATGTGATAAATGCAATATTATTCAAATACAATGTACTAGACATTATATTACATATTATGACTTTTATGATAAGTAACTTGTTTAGTTAATAAACAGATGCATGTAAATGTGACAGAATTTATATGTAGTAATTAGTGGTATGATATTAGTGGCATGGTGATATGGTATGATATGATGTATGTTATTATAAAAGCATCTCAAAAAAATGTACACCGGAATTTACTGAATGAATATGATGCATGTTAAACAATGTTATTTTGTATTATATGAAAATGCAGGTGATGTTTGTGATGTTTTCAGTCATTACAGTTATTTCCTTTTTTTATTTTTATTTTGTCATACTTATTTTTTTTTAAAGTAATTGTAATTAATTGTAATATGTTGTTTTAGTTGAAATCGGCTATCTGTGCATAACCTTATAAAATAAGTGGCCACAAATTTAAAAAATTTATTTATGTTTGCTTACAGTTTCTGTTTCTCTCTGAGTTCTTTTAAAAGCACAGAAAAACCGAGAGTCTGGATGCAAATATATTGGTCTTCTTTGTGCAATTTCCAAGGCTGTCAATGATGGTAACATGAAATGCCAAAAATTGCAGTTCCTCTAGTGGCCACTTGAGGCTGGCTCAAAAAGGAAGAATTGCATGTTAAAATGCTCAATTTTACAGTTGAAATACGTGCGTTTCTGGCCAGCACATTAAATAGTTTTGGTGTCTAAAGATAGTTTTCCCTTCATAAAACTTTACAGTGATTAAATTTTTTTTTATTATACCACCAGTGTTTAAAATTAGGCTTTGGTTGATTTCCCTGTGGATACAGGGAGCTGCAATCTAATGGGAGCCTCACCTCTACTGTTGTTGCCTTTTGAACCATTTTGGATAATTTCTGAAATTATCTGGGAAATATTATGGCTTCCTGTTTATGCTTCAGTTTCAGTGAGTGAAACTCTAGCATTTAATTAGTCTTTTATTTAGCACTAACTAGTAGATATGCACACATAGAGCCTCTTGATGTAGCTTCCTAAGCGAACCAACAACAAAACAAGCAGTGGCGTCTACAACGCTATCACTGAGGCTTCATTGATATTTGACATTGGAGCACCTTTCAAGAAATCCACGGATGATTTACATTGTATTGTTGCTAAAATTTAAAACGTAAATCTGTACATTTAAAATGTAAAAATGTTTTCTTAAAGTTTTTTTTAACTAAAGAAAGATCAAAAATTAAAGTATTCATAAATATTAGCATTTTTCTTTTTAATTTTATGATTTTATTTTAAAAACTTATCCAAATCACTTATGAAGAAAGATGCAAGGAATTAAATATGCCAGACATCTGTGCATAACTTTATTACTTACAAAATCGTCTTGTCATTGTGAAGATGAAACAAATTAAGTCTGTCCTCTTTCGCTCTTTTTTAAACACAGTTCAGAGTTTAAGATGACAATCATACGCAACATCTGTCAAAGTGTAAACATATTCCTGGATGTCTGACATGGATAAACATGTGTCAGGGTCATATGTTACACTGTCCATGCATACTATGAAATATGCATGCTTATGGGTGCAGCTGTTATATTCTGGAGGATTCTGCATTTACTCCTACTATGACACATTTCTAAAACAGTAACAGTACAAAATGACGAGGCTTCTTTAGCATTAAATCCATCCTGAGCATTAAGGTTTGACTGTGTAAAGAATAATGAATGGTACTGTAATAATTGCATGACTTGTGCAGTAGTAAATATCAACTGGCAACGTGTAGGCTAATTTAAATGTTATTTAAGTTGTGTCACTGTAGACTGTAACCATCTTTTAGTTCAGTTGAATGCAGACCATCACTTCTTTAACAAAGCCAGTATGGCCCTCCAAAAAAAGTTGCCCACCACTGTCATAAAGCGAGAAAGCCAAGGGCCCGTTTTCGGTACACCTGAATTCAATCTTCATTTTTAAACTCTTTAAACTTTAAACTTTTTGAAATAAGGCAGGTTCATGGTGCGTGCAATGATGTCACTTCTTAGAAATGAAGCTGCAGATATCTTTTATATGCACTCTAAAGATAACCACAAGTTCTGGTGCAATGCTTCAGCCAGTGTTGTTTGGGCATCTACTTTGTGTATCAGTTTACAGTGCAGCCTAAATAAGCTACTGTATATGTAGGCAGTTTGAATGCAGGGCAGTAACAAATTAACCATAACAACTATTTTATATGGGAGGCTAATGTAAATACATGTAAAGGCTATTGCAGAGGAAAAAATAACCTTAAATGGTCTCTGAAATCTTAAAGATAATCAGTCGAAGTTTCTGTTTAGAGGATAAAAGTGTGAATGCCAGTTGTGTAATATGTTACGCATGATGTAATGTTTCTAGTTTGTCCTCCTTTCGCTTGTAGACAGAAAACAGAGTGGGGAGAGCAGATCCTCCTCCACTTGTCTCTGCCTCCTCATGACTGTGTTTACAATGGGAATACCATGCCTGGAGCAGCTATGCTCTAGAGTTTCACTAAAAAGGCCCAGGATAGACTCCTGTTTGAATCTCCCTCAGTGTTTGAGTGATTGTGAGACTAAAAGTTTGCACTTTGTTTATTTCTCCAGGTCCCTTGAGTATTTTAGGCACCACTACCATCCATCTTTCTCTCTGGATAACAGGATGAAGTCAGACATTGACAACTGCTCCTCTCTTATTGGATAATGAGAAGACGTTAGATGCTGACACGACATTCGCTCTTTAGTCTTGTTGCCTTTCATCTGCTTCCAATTGTGGCTTTTAGCCTTTTTTTTTGTTCCCACAAAAGCCAAAAGAGCTTTTGAAAAAGAGAAGATGAGTGAATGAGGGAGTTAAAAGATGGCCTAATTTTGGAACTGCTCATAAAACTTCAATGTTTGTCTTTGCAATTTTAATGTAGCTCTTTAACATAAAAATGTAATAAAATCCCTGTTTAGGTCTGTCTTATCTTCACTCATAGGTCCATTTGGTACGAGATGACAGAGGTATCTGTTAAAGGCCAGGTGGGTACACGGTGGAGTAAAACTTGCACGGCCGAACTTCCCGTTGGATCCTTCCCTCCCTCATTCTTTCCCTTGAACTGTAACCTTCTGCCTCTCCCCCAACTCTATCTTGTTCTGATGATGCCTTCAATATCACAGAGTGTGCAAAACGGCATACTTTGAACACTGTATCTATTAGAAAAAAAGGAGAAGATGTGTTCCATCTTTAGCTAGGTCAGAGTTCACACATTGTTTGCCCTCCCTGCACCCCTTAAGAAGACACAAGAGGGAAAAAATGATGGGGGGAGATGTTTACAGAGTGGTTTGTCTGGAGAAGGCTCTCAGCCCCACTGAGTTAATGATGAACTCAGTTTTAAGTAAGCAGACTGCTAAAAGGCAGACCTTGCCACCTTTTTTGTGGCTGTGACAGAAAGCCTCCCAGACAACTTTAAATGGATTTGAGGTGAGTACTGCAAAATTGCACCATCAAGGCTCTGCTCAGCATCATATAAATTTTCAGTCCAGTAAGATTTTACTTTCTAACCTCCCTGCATTAATGGATTACCTAAGTCATTGAGGAAGTGTAAGGAGATCAGTCAGATGAGGCAGCAATCAGTGACAGAGTAATCCCCAAAGCAAACACTGTGGATGGGTCCAGTATATAAAGCCCCTTAACACGCATCTGTTGTTTAGACTGACCTAAGCTACAAAATACTTCACATTTTCTCTTACATCATAAACCCAAGACATCAGTTTCCATTAGAAATCCTCAGTCTAAGGCATTAGCTGAAAATGTAAAAGAGCACCAGTTGCTGATATGTTGATGCTAAGAGAAAACAACCAAGATGGAAAACAAATTTGTTTTAATGTGTGACTTGATAACCAAAAGCAAACATGTCAGGCCCACAACGTTTCACACTGATAATAAACCACTAATCCTTGCTGAAGTTCACTGGGTTAAGCTTACACAGATAAAAGCCTGGTTCAAACAAATTATAAAGGCTATTATTCTTACTTACCACTGTTAAAAACGACATTTAAACCAGGAATGTGTCTAACATAAACATTATTCCTGTTTCTATGGATGATTCCAATAATAAGTTTTAAATTTTTTTATTTGGCTCACACTTTCACCACTATGGTTCTAAAAATTCTCAACAACTGCAGGATTTAATACAGTGAAATATTGCACAGGCATTCATGAATCTCCAGAGGGTAAGTCTTTGCTGAACCACTAGTCATGCTGTTTCTCTACACATGAATAGGCAGGATTTTGCTAGAGTCGGAAATTTTTAATTCCTCATCAAAGCAAAGATCACCATCCCACTATTATTTTTGACACTTCATTATAAATACATCAACTGTGACGTGTCATTTAAGCAGAATTAAATGACAGGAAACAATTTGTGAAGTTGGGTGACTATTCCTTATCATGCTTGGACATTGCATGTGGTGTTCCACAAGGCTCTGTACTGGGCCAAAAAATATTTATTATTTATATAAATTATTTAAAAAAATATCTAATATATTAAAATTAGTGTTATTTGCAGATAACACAAATGTTTTTTTTTGTTCTGGGGAGAAATCTAAATGAGCTGCTGGATACAATTACTTCAGAAATGTGCAAAATATTTTGACAGGAACAAACTATCACTAAATCTAACTAAAACTAAAATAGTCTTAGGAAATCCCAAAGAAACTCACAAGTGCAGATTCATATAGATAGTGTGGAAATTAAAAGAGTTCTTGAACATAAGTTTCTTGGTGTGATAACAGATGATAAATTAAGCTGGAAGTCTCATATAAATCAAATTTCAAGAACTATTTCAATTTTGAGTAAAGTAAAATGTATTCCGGGCCACAAATCAGTCCACATTCTCTATTGTTCACCAATTTCACTATATTTGCATTACTGTGCAGAGTTTTGGGGCAATACTTATAAATGTTCGCTATCATCAGTCTTTATATTACAAAAAAGGGCCATAAGGAAAATCTATAAAACTGGTTACAAAGATCATACAAATCCACTATTTCTAAAATCAAAAATACTAAAATTCGCAGATCTGATTCATTTTCTCGCTGCAGGAATTATGTATAACGCAATAAACAACTTACTTGCTAACAATATTCTAAAATTGTTTTCTTAAAGGGAACAGGGATACAGTTTGAGGGGGGAATTAGATTTAAAACATCCCTGTATCCATACAACACTGACAACACTAAAGGTTTTTGCATCTGTGTGTGTGGAGTGAAGCTGTCAAACAGACCAAGTAAAGAAATGAAACAATATCCCAGAATGTGTCAGTTTAAAAAGCAGTTCAAGGGTATGGCTTCTACAGGGGACAGGGAGGAGGCAGGGCTCTGATCGGTGCATGGGTATGTTTGTATAGATATATATATCTGTAGGTTGTGTATCTTTTGTATATCTTACTGGGTTTATTATTATATATGTGTATATATGCGCATATACACGATTGTATGTGTGTGTGCGTGTGTGTGTTATTTGTAGTTGTGGTTGCTTTGTTTTTATTTTGTTTTTGCATTGTTTTACTATTTTACCATGTTCAAAAAATAAAAGTTCAATAAAAATAACAATCAATAACTTCAAGTACCTGCACAGAGACAAAATCTCAACAAAATGGAGAATATACAAATGTCTGCACTGAGCCTAATAATCTGGTTCTGTTGGAGGTCTGTTCCTGTTTAAAGGGAGTTCTTTCTTCCCACTGTTGCCAGATTGTTGGAGTTTTATCTCTAATAATCTAGGGTCTTTACCTTACAGAACAAAGCACACAGTCATACAGGAAAAAAAACCCCAAACTACTTCAATTTATTGCTGTAAAAGATGCTTTTACAGTCTGTTTTTTTCCCCACTCAGGACTGCAAAGAATTCTTTTTTCACATTAACTGTAGTGCACAGTATTGAGAAACACAACAATTCAACCTTGGTGAGAGTCAGGAGGAAAGCATAACTGGACTCACTGAAAACAATAGTCTGCCTCACCAGGCTGGGACGAGAGGGGTGATACACAGAGATAAACAGAACGCAAACAGTAAACACTAAGGGGGTTGTTGGGGTCTGCAGCTGAAGCACCATAGATATCTGCAGGAAGTGAGGTAATAAAGAGAAAAATCGATAAAGCAAAGAAAGAAACAAAGATGATGACATGTAATATTGCCATAAGTAAAAGCTGGTGAACATAGCAAATGTTCTACTTGCTGAACTTCACCATGTCAGCCTGAGCTTGGCTGTACAATCTTAACTTAGAGGAAATCAGATTCAATTAAAATACATTGAGTTGACATTTTGCAAGTTAACAGTTTAAATGTTACTAAATAATCCTAGTTTACAAAAAAAAGTAGGTTGCTTGTTGAGATGTCTTGTGAGGAAGACCAATGAGCATATGTGCATCTACTGTATGAGACATGTAAGTGTGAAACAGGGCGTCGCTACAAAAGAGCATGATTGGCTCTGCGGACTTCCTCCAAAAGGGTGAAAGGTCAAAAATGTGTCTTGTGTGCAAATGTTTAGTAAATCTAATAAAATTTGACTGATTCAGTCTCTGTAGTTGAATCATGCCGAGGGATTAAGATTACAGAAGCGTTTTCCACCCCCTCCCTCCATCTGTACTAAACTGTCCCTGGTGTGGATATGTTTTCAAGATTCTGGCATGTAGCCGGGTCACTGCATCTTTGTGTGTGTGTGATTCTGGGTTATTGTGAATGTACATGTCCCCAGAGTGGATTCTTTTTCATTTCTTTGTGGTGGGGTTAATAACAGATTCAGTTTGGCATCTATTTTCATCTCAAGAATGTGGAAGTCACAGCAACACTGATCATAAAACCAGGCATCACACACCTGTGTGTAGGTTACATCTCGGGTGTCATTTTCTACATCACAGAAAAATGCACTTTTATGATTTGATTTTCTCTCACACTGTAGATAGTGTTTTGTTTTTTTTGTTTAATAAACGATTTCCACTTGTTTATATTGTTTCAATAGTTTAAATGTTGTGTTGTGTTCCACTGTTGTCAACATGTGTGTGTTTAAATCTGCTATGTAAAATAATCGTGACAACTAAACTGAATCTTCTCCGTGCTGGGCAGCCACTTGTGTTAACGTCCTTACAAACGTTTGTGTCCTATGTGACCTTATTCTGAACGCTAGATGACGCTGTTGCACCAAAACTGTGTCCGTCTTCTTGCTGCCAGCAGTTTGCGACACAGCAAATTTGTATCAGTGTGTATGCTTGTTTAATTCAGGATTGTTTTCCTAATTTTGTTAAATCATAGAAAATATGATGAAAATTATATATTTATGCTTGTCGGTGTCTCTTTTTTCATTCATAATTTCTGATTATGGCATGATCAGTGCAGCTACGTGCACTAGTTACATTTTCACAAAACTTGTTTTCCATGAAAATATAAACCTTTGTTTTCGACAACTAGTAGAAAGCATTGATGGGAGGTCTGGTCAACCCTGTACATGAAGGTGCTACTTGGGAAGCAGCGCGAAACCTGCAGCCGCTCATGTGTGAAGATGTGCAGATACACCACTTTAAAGACGGTCCTCCTGGGGAGGAAGCCCAGGAAACGGCAGCTTCCTCTAGCTCTATTGTCTTGTCATCAGACATGGACAACCATCAAGTCATAAATTTCGGACAATTCAGTTCCGAGACAGTCAAGAGCTCTTATCTTGGATAAATATTTGCTTCCCAGGGCTTCAACCCAGGAAGAGACAACATCTCCAGTAATACCTCCCTGGGAATTTCCACTGTTAAACCCTGTGTTGGTGCTGGTTGTCTGTGTCACATTCCACGTAGAAGCTGTTGTGTTCTTGTTTGTTTAGTTTTTTTGTGTCACCGCGAAAGCTTTGTGCTCTGATCATGTTTTTCACTCCCTCCCAGGTATCAGGGCCCATGATGAAACTTGCCTGCACATTGTAGCCCCGAGGGATGCGTGACTTCGGCAAGGCGCTACTGCCCAAACTAATAATTTAAAGGGAGCATCACAGTAAACAGCTTCCAAATAAAAGTATGTAGGGGAAACCCCGGTCTCTAAAAACCACAAGTTGTTAAGAGTTACGCATAGGTGACATCTTGATTTTTTCAGCAACACACTGCTTCTCTTCATCTAAATGTTTTGGCTTATGGATTTTCCTCCCTTTCCCTATATGTTTAGAGTGTGAGGGCCAGTCACACCTGGGAGTAATACTCAGTCTGGTCCTTGCTGGGATATTTTTTGCGGCTTGCTGCTAAAAGAGTGGGCTGGTTTTCTGTCTTGGAGCGCAGGGAAGAAGAAGTTCGCACTAGTTTTGCCTCCAATCCAGTGGAGGTTTCAATAGCAGCGGCGCGGCAGGGGAGGGACGCACTGCCAGCACTCGGGATACCCACTCATACACACTCGCGCACACTCTCACACACACTCCTGCCCACCAGAGACCAGTTCAATCCACAAGAAAACTGCAAGCACACACCAGAGCGGTCGTCTAATCCGATTGATAGACACCAACAATAGAAGTGAAAACTAAAGGAGGGGATACTGGACACTGCAGAGGACAGCGCGTGTTTTTTATTTATTTATTTATTTTTGTTTTCCTAAATCGCTTTAGTTTTAAAGCACTTTTATGAGAGTTTTTTTTTCTTTTAAAGAAAAACAGAAACCATTCTGCAGATAACTTCGTCGATTCATATTGCGAGAGGTAAGACTGTCTCTTGTAAAGATTATATATTTCTTTCTCGCTTGATTTCTCTGCAGTGTAGCGGCTTGTCTGATTCTACGAGCAGTTAAATCAGAAACAAACTTCTTTAATTTCTTAAACTTTCCTGTAGCTTTTATTTATTTATTTATTTGAATATGCATGCAAGCTCCGTATGAATCCAGAGTCGGACTTTGAGTAAAGTAGCTGGTGCCTTTGAAACGTCTGCCAGACAGAGAAAGAGAGGGGCAGAAGAGGTTTTGCGGTTTACAACTCCAGGAAGTTAAAAGTTTCAAACGCATTTCATTCAAGCCACAATTCACATTCTTTTTTAATTGTAGCTTATTTTGGTTTGGGCTTTATATCACACGGGGCAGATGAGCTGATGAACTTGACAAAAATCGTCTTGTTTTTGTGCCTCGCGACAGTTCCCATGCTCCCAGGGGTGACATAGCACCCAAATAGAGACGATTTTTCTACACACGCTGTATTTCTAGCTACCTGTGCACCAGTTGTGGTGCTTTCACTCTGTTCGCTTTTAGTTTTAAAATGTAAAAGTTTTATATAAGGACTACAGTTTTGATAAATGTTAGTTTCACCGTGTCACTCGTGGGTTCCTTTTACGCACCTGTAAGAGCCCAGACTGGCTTTAGTGAAGCGCGTAATGAAGAGCTGCTTTTTAATATCAGTGGAAAAATTAGATTTATTTGACTTGGCATCGCCTGCATTGTTTTAAATGGAATTATTCCGGGCAGATTAATGACAATTTAGCTCGTTTTGAGAGTTGTTTTCCTCATCCGGTCCATGTGAGAGCCTCTCAGTCGGTGTTTAATGAGAGACATACCCGGAGTGGGGATTTGAATAACTGTATTTAGCAGCAGGGTGAAGCCACACTGCCTCCCTTCTACTTTCTCAGGAGAATGAATCATGAACAAAAAGTCTTAAAATGGGAAGGTCTGCGTCGCATACCGTAACTAAACCATGATTTGCATATGAAAACTCTCAGGCTGAAAGAATTCCGCCAGTGTTGCTATAGCCGTTTTGCGTCCAGAGAAGTGACAGGCTTCAGTGGTGTATATACAGTCGCCTCTCCGCAGCCTTTTGTCACATATCCAAAGTCAGTGGTGGAAGATTAAGGGCGCAAAGTTTTTATTTCCTTGTTAAATTATTCATCATATCCACACACCATGCGCTTCTCCTCGTCCCCACCCCCCCCG
>VUQR01012061.1:0-21034 GCA_015108515.1 Hemichromis elongatus
CCCAAAACCCTCCCCCCCCCCCCCCCCCCCCCGACCAACAAACAAACAAACAGGAGCCCGATACATCCCAAGCCGCATTATTCTACTGCCGTAATATTTCAGTTCTAATCGGGGACATGGCTGTTCATTAATCCTATCAAAATCACCTCCACGCAGGGGGGGGGGAATGAAGATGTCAGCTCATTACATTTTCTCACCGTCATAGTATTTCAGTTTGCTATTAACAGAGGTGCCTGCAGCAGCAGCTTGAAGCGCAGTACAAGTGTTACGTCCTCTGAGCATTTTGGCAGCGTGGTACTCAAGGGCATGAGTCAGAGTGGTGCTCGACAATCCACTTCATCCTCTTACTACGGCTCACAACCAGCCTAACTGAGGGATGGGGCTTAGGCCCATAGCTGGGCAATGGTCAAAACAAGAGTTGATTTGGTTTGGGAGGGGGGCATATTCATGGGAACTGACTGAGGAATTCCTGTTTGAAAGGCTGAGCTAATCCTTAATTTGCCTGAGGGAATATCAGCAGGATGAGGCCTAAGTTTGAAAGAGATTCTGGAGGACTGTAATTCTGTTTTGAACAAAGCCTGGCTACGAAGAGAAGGGGGAAAGATATGAGCATTTTCCATCTTTTATTTACTGGCTTTACGTTATTGGTTTAACAATATTGTATTAGTCATGTGTACTGAATATTTAGGCTTAATAATAAATTTTTGTCTTTACCTCAAGTCCAAATGTCACATGTATTATGAATTTAGACCAATTCATTTCACTGAAGTTTAATTTAAGTGTTGAAATTAAATTATGTTGAATACACAGTAAATAAATCAAGTAATCACGTCTGTATTGCAGTTTTATCCATATTCAATAAACCCAGTAACATAAGCAAGTAAAATCCCATTGTTCCCACTCTTTAGATCATTTCTTGCTTAAAATGTTTAAACAGCACACAGCATACAAATTAAATGTTTGCATTTCATGCTAAGGCCAACAGTTAAAGGAAAAAATATCAAATTCTTTAGTAATCATATGACGTATGGATAGAGATATATTATAAACCATTATTGGAATAAAAATAACATATAACATATAATAATAGGACATCAAACATCCCAAATGTTCAAATAGTATAAAAATCAAAAGGTATCTGAATATTTATCTGAATATATATTGTTTTAGCCACTGACAGATGGCCTGGGAAACCCCATGACTAAATTTGCTACCTAATGTTGGGTGTCGGGTACAAAGGCGTTGCTTTTACAAAGGTTGCTGACTCATCCAAAGCGTCAGCAACAAATAAACCGATCACACCCCTTTGTGATTTCTTAGTTCTTTTGAATATTTGTCACACTTCATTATTTTATATAAACAAATTCTTATATTTGACGAAGATAACCCAAATAAATACAAAAGTCCGCTTTTAAATGGTAATTCTATATATTAAAAGGAAAAAAGCTATTCAACCCTACCTGGCCCTGTGTGGAAAACGTATTTGCCCCTCCTTCTTAAATCATGAATTAAGTGTGATCAACTACATTCTTTTGGGAAGCTGAGTTCAAGTTTATTAGCCGCACCCAGACCTGATTACTGCCAGACTGATTAAAGAAGGAAGTCACTTAAATAGAGCCTGTGTGACAAAGTGAAGTAGACTAAAGGCAACACATCATGCAAGGATCAAAAGAAACTGGGGAACAGAAGAGAAACAAAGTCACTGATATCAGTCTGGAAAAGGTTTGGGACTCGAGGAAACACGGTGAGACCTATTATCCACAAATGGAAAAAATTTTAACACTGGTAGACCTTCCCAGGAGTGGTCAGCCTACCAAGAGTGCATCAAGAATTCATCCAGGAAGTCAGAACAGAAGCCGAGATAAAATCTGAATCTAAACTGCATGCCGTACTCGCCAGAGTCAGGTTTCATGACTCAACAATAAGAAAGAGACACAAATGGCATCTAAGGTGTAAACAACTGCTGACCAAAAAGAACACAAAGACTTGTATTACATTTGCCAAAGCACATTTTGATCATGCCCACGACTTTTGGGAAAATATTCTGCAGACTGAAGAAACAAAAGTCTGACTCCTGTTAAATCCGAGGAAAACTAATACAGTATTTAATTAAGAGAACATCATACCAACAGTCAAACATGGTGGTGGCAGCGTGATGGGTCTGGAGCTGCTTTGCTGCTTCAAAATCAGGACAACTTGCTGTAATTGATGGAACCACGAATTCTGCTCTCTGCCAGAAAACCCGAAAGGAAAATGTCCGGCTGTAAGATTGTGCCCAGAAGCTCACCCAGGTTATCCAGCAGGACAATGATGAGTTCAGATCTGAATGACTTATAAAAAGGCAGGAAAAGAAGATTTCTGAACTTCAATTTTTTTAAACGTGAACTTTTCAAAGAGTCCACTTAGGTGGACAACTGGCTGACCAGTGGGTGGCAGGGTATGGAGTGACACGTGGGTGTCCAATGTAGTGGTTTATCTGCAAGTATACCATTAACACTGACACAAATACAGCCTTTGAATAGCTTGAAAGCCCTCCAACGTGGATGAAGTAAAACATTTCCGCTAAGAAGAATGGACCATATCTCCTCTAGTCCTCCTCCTCTAATTAGTTGACGATATGTGAAAAAGTAAAATCTCTTAATAAAAAAATTTTAATTTAAAAACTTTACTCGGGTTGTGTCAGAAATATGCACAATGCTAAATCATGGCACTACAGGTATGATAAAAATGTCAGCATTTTATCATCGTTTTGGGCCAATGAACTCGTATCTCGTTTACAGTAAAGCTGCACTCGTTTGCACACGTCTACATTAGCTAACATTACGTGCAGCTCTGTTATTATTAACAAACAGTGTGATGTAAATTACAATGTTTTGGCACATTATTTCATCTTTGAACATGATTCCTGCCAGAGTTATGTCAGATACCAAAAGGATTTTTATTAGTTTGGAGTTAAACATAACAAACACTATATTCCCACACTATGTAATCAAATATCTCAATTTTAAACTGAGACTGTTAAAAATGACATACAGTGCATGCAAATGTAAAAGAGCGAGGCGAAATGCAGTAGTAGGTTTTAGCAAATAAGAACCCAGGTGTGTGTGAACCCAGTGTCAAATAAACAGATTTGCCCTCCAGCCTATTAGCAGTGTAACCACACTGCCAGGGATTAGTCTAGTCCAGGGCACTGAGCCCAGCAGTGACTGGCACATGTCGCCCACCGTCAGGGAAATTGGGCTTAATTATGCATACTGCTGGCGGGTGCTGAAACCAGATGCCCTGCTGCCAAATAGTCTACTCGAACATCTTCTCCTCAGTAGAGACTGAAGCACTGGCTGGAGTTCCCTATGCCTTCTGAGTACTACACTCACTGACTTAATAAACAAAGACGAAAAAAGAAACTCTGTTAAGATGCTAACATCTAATTGGCATTAGGGTTGAAGAGCTATGACTGTAATTAAGCAGTACATGCTCATCATACAGGAGAGATTACAGGAGAGTGTGTTTATAGCTACAAAGCAGTATAACGAGTTAGTTGGCACAGGGAAACATATTAGGCAACTAAATTTCAAATGCATGACACAATTATGGCACGGCTTCAACAAGTCTATGACTAACAAGTGTTAAAGCTACTTATAAAGAGAACTTCTTGGTCATGTGGTTTAGTGTTTTGACCATTTATGGAGAAACTTTCATTTTCTAGATCTCCTAGTGAGCCCATCTTGTATTGGGCATCAAATAGAATTGTATTCACGCCCAGCAGCTCTGTGACACTGTGTTTAGGTACATTATTGTTAGCTAAATGACTATGGTAACGTCCATCAATGAAGACAATCATCAAAGCAGAGAGTATTGAGTAAGGCATACACACAAATACAGCTCCAGCTAGCAGAAATATCACAATGAGACCAGTGTTACACGACAGGTTAAGAGATCACCTCAGTTATTAAAGGAAATCCTGAGGGGGACTCAAATGTCTCTACAATATATCATAACAATCTCTACAATAGTTGTCAGCTGACTTTACTTTGAACCACAAATGAAAGCCTTGTGGTTCACATTGTGGTTGTATCCTCTAGGGACTAGGGTTGGCCATAATTTCAAGGCAAGCCACATAGTTGCTGATGAGATATTTTAGCTTGGATCAAAGTGGAGGACCCACTGATCGCCCACTTTGATTAAAAGTGCTTCAAAAAGAATCCTTGAGGCAAGAGCTCTTTGAAATTAGTTAAATAAATGAACAGTCTCATTCATTTCGGAAATCTTAACTGTGACGATAAACATTTCAACAAGGCTTGCGAACAGCATCAATCTTGTGTTAGCGCCAGCAAAGTCTGAAACACTTCAAATGGATCAAACTGTGTGACAGACATGCAGCAGCTCACCAGGGAACACGGTCTTGATGAAGCCTGATTAAGACTTCATGCCTCATAAATACACCACACCGAGCACTTCACAGTGCTACTGTGTTACAGCGGGAGGTGTGAACATGTGTCATGATGTCTATGTCTATGATCAGAGCAGTCCAGTGTGAGGCGGCACAATCGAGATGATTTGCATGAAAAACGCTGGCGGTGAGGTAGGTGGACGGAACAAGAACACGTTTAATGGCAGATTCACAGCCGATGCTCCTTCACACGAAACAGATCGGACTGTTTGCCCTGGCATCCGCTGAGCCTTTAGTTTGAAAGAGCAAGCTCACGTTCGGTTTCAGCTCAAATCTCGTTGGATTGATAGGCAGTTTTTTTTTTTTTCCTGTTACGCACACAAGCCAAATCTTGAAATTGATTTTCTGTGGAATCCAGGTGGAGTTATTTAAGATTCTCAGTTTTGCTGAAAAGAAATTCACCAGCTCAGTCATTCTTAAAATTAGACGCTAATCTGCCCTTCTCTGTGATGATCTGTATGTGTGAATATGAAAGTAGATGCATTTCTGCGTTTCACAGGTACAGTCTGGTGTGAATCTGCTTAGTTGCAAGTTAAATCATTCCAGAGTACTTTGTTTGGTCTTTCTGCAAAATGTAATAAAGAAACCTAACAAAGGAGAATTAAAAAAAAAAAAAATAAGACTGAGGCAAATGTGTTTCCTGTGTCAACATACGGGGGGGGCGGGTGTCATTATTCTGGCTTCAAGTACAATGTTTTAAGTTGGAGGTGGAGGAGAGGTTGGTGTGGGCACAGCAGGTGGGCAAGAAGTGTGCTGAGAGCAGCAGAGTGTGAGATAAAAGAGGACGCCACTTAGAAGGCAAGGCGAATGAAAAAGTCTGGGCTGGGCGCTGCACATGTGGGCCCACACACACAACAAGAAAGTTGCTTCTTATAAATACACACAGAAATAGCAAGCTCATCAACCTTAGTTTATATTTGTCCATTTGCTTCAAAAAGCTTTTTAGTAGCTGGTGCTATACAAGTTCACGTAAACACACGATCATAAGAGTCAGTGCGGGTGTCTGTGTGTAGCCGTCTTATCAACTTACTTCTGTTTCTTTAATGCAGGAAGAGCAGACAGAAAGTGTAAATGACAGCATTTGATCTTAGAAACCAGACGAGTTTCAGGACTACATGTTTTTCCATTAGTCTGTGTAATATCGGCTGAACGCGGTTTGATCGGTTTGATTTTCCAAGTCTAGGCAGCACAAACTATTTGCAGCACAACACATAAACAGCCACTGTTTGTTGAAAGAGTCATTTTATTAGACAATTCAGATGTTGAGTAACATCGGTGTTCATAAATGTTAGGCAATATTAAGAAATTCTGTGAAATATCTTGACCAAAAATAATTTCCGTTATAAATAATCCTTGTTTGGCCCCCTTAGAATTATATTTTAAATTCAGACCAGTTCAAAGCAGCCTTTTCCCCACAAAGCTAATGAAGAACCCCTTGACCCACTTGGATGAAATCTATTTTTAGCCAACCAGCACTAGTTTAAAATATGGAGGGCTACATACTGTGTGGAAAGGATGCTGTATGTGTCGGTTTCTGCTCCCACCTCTAACACATATGTGGAATTCATCACCGCTGAGTGCCTTTCAGCCTGCTTTCTCAGGCTACACAAACACAAGCCGGAAACATAATGCATAGAGCAGAGCATCCCAAACTCAGATGCTCTCGGAATGCTAACATGCTGGTGTTAGATTTCCCAGCTACCGCTGCTCACTCCTGGGTTGAAGCAGCTACAAATTCTTTCAGTTCAGAGGTCAACAAATGATGAAATGTAACTGCCATACCCGCTGCTGGCCCAGATTTTTTTTTTACCGGGGAATGATTTGAAGCTCTTTGTGGATGTTGAAAAGAAGAAGCTACCTTCTTAACACAGTCTTTCTGCACAGAATGCCAGCAGAGAGACATTTTGCATGAATGTCCAGCTTTTCTGAAGGACAGCTAAGGACAGCGGGTGTCCAAACCCCGCTGTGAGCCTGACATTTGGTACACACATCATCCCTGCAATGCATCTTCACAGATGCTTGGTCGCAATACAAAGAAAAGCTAGAGGAAATAGTGTTTTCAAAAGGACAGTAGGTGCTAGTTCTCCTGCAGCATATATTCTCTCAGCTGACAGCGCGAGTCTGCTTGGGATGAGCCAGAAATTGTGGATGTAATGGGATGGAAAGTTCTGGAGTTTTGCCCAAGCCTCTTAAAATGCTAACCAAGTATCAAAGCTGATGATCCCAGCGAGCATTCAGAAAGCAGAAAAACATCCCTTAGGGAAACTATATTTCAAGAGACCTTCGTGAATATCTTAAGCCGATGTTTATCTCCAAACAACGAAAAAGCCTCACTTGTTTCAGTCAACATCTTTTAGAAGCACATGCCTAAATGAGAACTCTTCTTAATAGGTGGTCCAGTTCAGTCCAAATGACAGCTCAATTTTCTTTGTGAAACTAAAAAAAAAAAAAAAAGGATAGAAAAGCCCCAGAATGGTCTTTTTTGGGCTGAAATGAATATGAAAAGCACCATTCGGCGCTTTGTCGGTGGGACAAAGGACACGGCTGTGGAGCTGGGAGACGAACCCTCATCTGGCTAAGCTCTCAGAGCGTCTGTCCAGGACTCCATGCATTCCTCTGTTAATTTCCCCTCAGTGGGCAAGCAGTTTCCCTGCCAGGGACTTGTCTTACCTCCGGTCTAAATGCTGCAGCTGCTTGTGTTTGGATGACCTGGACCAGGAAATACTAGTGTTGATCTCTTCCTGTACACCTCTGGGTTCACAAGTGGTCATAGTCATGGCTTCTAGTAAAAACTACAGTATGCAGAAAAAACAAGTAAATATATGCCCTAAAATTAAAATAATGTAACTTAAATATGAGTCAACAAAACTGCAGCCACTGTGATCTTACTACTTGAGGAAGCCCCGCCCAGCTCGTTTTGGTGGTAATGGAGCACCATGGAACAAATGTTTGGGGCGGCCGGGGTGTTAAACACGCCGGGGGTCAGTGTCTATACCATGGCAACGGCTGGGATGCAGCCTCCTGGGAAAGCAGACATTCAGCCGAGCAGAGCCATATCACAGCACAAAAACACTGCAAGTTGTAACATGCGTCCCATTCCAGAGCAAGAACGCTAACAATCTAGCAGAAGCACACAAACACAAACACACACCAAAACACATCAAAGAATGGGAATGAAGCTGATTAGCTCACTCATCTGCATCGCCCGTGGTTTCATTTATGCGATAAACAAGTAGGTTTGTTTTTTTTTTAACTATATTGAATGTACAAGGTCAAATTTAAGCAGCAACTGACAACAGCAATAAGTCATTATGTAACTGAGCCTGAAAAGCAACCTCAAGTAAGGAAAAGTGTTAATACACAAGCAGAAGTTAACGGACATGGAATCAAGGGGAGGTACAAGCTGACGCAACCAGAACAGGCGAAAATTTACCAAGAAAGCTGTCTTAGCCACAGATCAAATCTCCTCTGACAGGATTACAGGCCTGCACTTTCTAACAATGGATGATGAATGGGTTGCAAAGAGATTTTGATAAAAGGGGGTTGGAAAAACATGCACATACAAACCCACAGCTTGTGCCACTGTACCAATCCACTGTAATACCCTTAGATGTATTGACATTTTCATTGTGGAATCTAAATCAAATGTCATCCACAACAAAAACAGCCCTCCAAAGCAGCCAGTCAGAGTCAACACTCATGCAAATTCTCATAAGAGCCTGCCCAGTACTCTCAGGTGTCCCCAGCCAGAAGCTTTTTAGATCTACACACCGCCTATTCATTCATTTCCTCCCGAGCCGAGCCAATAATTTCCCAGAGATCCCATTGCCAAACACCGATTGCTCAAGACAAATGAGATGACACAATGGGCTCGCCAGTACGCCCACAGAGCAGGGAGGATGAGACGAGTCAGCCTTCACTGCGTGACATTTCTGAATTGGATTTCCAATTAGGAGAATTTAATGTAATAATCTCAAGCAAATTTTGCAGTCTCCACTAAGTAACACAGTGGCGCATCACCCCGAGCTTTGCCTTTACACTTCTCCCTCAGAGGAAGGCGGCTGTTACCGGGAAACCCAAGGGAGCAATTTTACATGATTGACATACACTTTAGCACAGACAGGCAACCTGCGGGTTTGTATGAGAGGCAGCATTTAGAAAGGCTATAAGCTTTGTATTTTTTTAAAGAGTCGACTCTTTTTCAATAAATGGGCTCTTTTTTTTAAAATTCTATATGGCATGTAACACACTGGCTGTGTAAACCACAGAAACTTCATGATTTAAAAAAAATTATCTGTCAGCAGAGAGGAAAAACAAGAATCAAACTGTGGCGAGCCAATAACGCAGATTACATACATCACAAAATGAAAAAGAACTTCTCTGAATAATGTTAATGTTCTCAACATCTGCACAACATTACGGGGATCTTACATTTCTAATAAGGGCTTGTCCCCTTAGTGTATCTTTTAGCTTCACCCAGTGTGTGTGATTTTGAGTAACTGAGCGTGGTTGTGTCCACAGTCACTATCAATTGACACACTATGGTGTGGGCAAGTATGACAGCTAGTTTATATAACTCTGGGCTGTTTTTTTCGGTTTTTAATAGTGACCTCATAACTACTAAAGGCAGACAGAGAGAGCAGGAGGAAGGACAGCTAACTCTTTGAAACCATACAGAGTTGGTATTTTATAGATGTGACAAACCACATCAAATGTTTACCTCACCGAGGACTGTCTCCAGTGACTACTAAAAAGAGAAAGTCGGATTCCTGGCTTACACAAACCTGAGGATAGTCACTGAGGTTTCATACAACAAAGATTTCCTTGAAATAAGAGAATTTTGCCTAACAATGAGAATCCCATTGTGACAAGACTTTATATATCCGGACCTGTGAGTGTGTTCACGTCCAGACTCTATGTAAGCATTATAATTAATAGCACATCTGCAATCCGTTTCTTTAAACGTGATCGTGAGCCGATTCGTTGCATCTTTCTTTAGTTAAGTTGCATAATTTCCTTCCAGGCTGTTTGTGCACATTACAGCAGAAATGGCAGTAACACGGGAGGAGGTGTAGGCTAACAAAGAAGCATGCCACTGCTTGGGAGCTGCACTGGTTTGGCTTGTGGTTGTTTGGCAATGCAGGGAAGCATGCAAACGTGAAACATCGATTCTTCCAGTAACAATAAAGGATTGGGTAATGTTCGCCAGGGGCAAAGCTGCTGGCTGTCTCCCATGTAGTCAGAGCCACCTCGCCTCGGTTTTCCCTAAGCCTACCTGAGCAGACTGGAGAGCGGATGAGAGGAGGCGCCGTGGCCACCGCTGTTGCCGCTTCCACCGGTCCCAGACGATCCGCCAGCGGACTGTCGCTTCCCAGATAAAAGCTTCTCCACAGCAGCCAGGTTTCCCGTGCGCGCCGCTTCAAGAAGCTCCTGCTCCTTTCCCATCGCGGATCCCAGAAAGAAATCAAAGGAGGCGCGGGGAAGAGAAGGAAAAAGGGGAGGGGGTCGGTTGTGGGAATGAAATTCCTGTGTGATCCCCTCTTTCTCCCGACCTCAAGTTATTCCTCAGTGCTGCTAAGTGTGGAGAGGAAACAAAAGCTCCCTCCGCCGCGCTGGATCCGTCCGTCCCGATCCACGGGTGCTTCTGGCGCTCACGGGAGTGAAAAGTTTCCTTCAACAGCACGGCACCAGCATCGAACAAACTTCCTCTGACCAGACCACTGAGCGTCGTCCGTCACTTCCTCGAAGCTGCCCTTTCTTTCTGCATCTCCAATCCGAAACCCTTTAGACGCACACACACACTCGCGCACACACACACACTCTTACACCCCCTATCACCGCCGCCCTTGCTGCTTCACTCAGAAGGTGGATGGATATAAGCAATATGGCGCATTGGTTAGAGATGGGCAGGATTTACCCGAGCTTTTAAGATCTGTTCGCCTCTGACCTCTTGTATCCACAGTAAATGTCCATACATAGTCCCTTAATTACTTACTAAACGCTTTATAAATTACTAGTTGGTAGTCTTTAAATAATACTAATACTTCTAGTAATAATAACATCAATAATAATAACAATAAGAAGTATACGAATCAAGTATATATATTTATGAATAACTATAACTGTGACATTAGCAGCTAGGCAACTCTAATCGTATTAATTCCGGTCAAATTAGTACATATTTTATAGCATTTTGTCCCGTGAAAGTAGATAGTCTGGAAAATAAAAAGTGTAAACCAATGAATATATTATACTTTATTTATTTAAGACAGAAGCCACTTACAGCCTGATTATTTACCGAATATTACGCTGTAATAAAAGGGCAAAAAACAAAAACAAAGCAAAACGAAACAAACAAACGAGAGAACATGGTCCTGTTTATTTCTAACTTCTGAACGTTACTTCCATAGACTGTCGCTAGGTAATTCACAAAAAGTGGTGTTAATAAAGTTTGTACAAAACGGAAACGGAAATGCGTATACTATGCTAGCAACATTACCAAGGAAATTAGCCGTGTTGTGCATCGTACCTCTTACTGTAGGTGCTTACGTATTTATATAATTCACAGCTACTGCGTTCATTTGAATATAATTTTGTGTACTGGGGTAAATTATATAAATCCGGCATGTGTTAGCCGTCGCTAGTTTCTAGCTATCGTTAGCTTAATTTGACGGTCTGGCTGTTGCCGCTGCTTTGTTGACGCCTAGCTGCGGATAGGGTATGTGCATACTCTTTTTTTGTTTGTTTTATAAAGTTTTATCCACACACTGGTATTGATACTTATGTGCCCAATTTCCGGGCTATCTAGCTAAAACAATTAAGTAATTTAGCTAATTGTAGCTATTTTTGTTAGAGTTGAGGGAAGTATCCCATCAACCTTTTTTATTTTTGCAGAATCTGAAGTGAACTTAGTAACATGGCAGACCCCGCACGGATCAAGAGCGATGATGCACTTGAGAGGACATCTCCTGCAGACGAGGAGCACCTGAAGTCAGAGGAAAGTGAAAATGCTTCAGCGCCAGAAAAACCTGCAAATGAAAACCTAGAGACGTCGTCGCAAGATCAATCTAAAGAAAGTAAACATGTGAGTTTCGGAACGTCATTTGCATAAGTTAAAAAAAAAAGCATTAAAAAGTGGCCTAATCAGGGCGATGAAGAACGTATACAGGAGTACTGGAAGACTAGACGCACTGCAAAGGCTTCTAGTGAGTTGTATGTGAAAAAGAGAAAAAGGATGTTTTGCTGTCTGAAAATGTTTTCAGACAGCATTGTGGTCTGTAGTAGGAGTGGGGAGCAGATGGAAGAGTCTTAAGAGATGTGCTGGAGAGAAGAGTAATAAAAGTTGTTAGAAGCAAAACAGACGCTTAACAGTGAAAATGCAAGGAGCCTTAGGTACTGAGGGTAGATTACTCTTTAAATATCTGGGCTTAGCCATCCAAAGCAATGAACAGTGCAAAAGGGAAGTGAACAAGGCAGTGCAGCCATGGTGGAGTGAGTGGAGATGCTAGTCAGGGGTCATTTGTGCCAGAATGATAGTGGCAAGGGTGGAAGGGCTCCAAGATGGTAATGAAACTTGTGATGATGTGTTGTTCCGAGACAGTGGGGGTAACAAAAAGACAGGAAGTAGAGTTAAAGGATGCTAAGATTTTCATTGAGAGTGGCCAGTATGGACAGGGTTACACATGAGTATATCAGAGCGACACCTCAGGTTGAGTATTTTGGAAACAAAGTTGGAGAATAAAGGCTGAGATGGTTTTAATATCTACTGAGGAGGGATGGTGGATTTACTGGACAAAGGATGTTGAAGATGAAGCTGACGGAGAGAAGGTAAAGAGGAAGACCACAGAGAGGTTTATGTACGTAGTGAAGTAGAACGTATGGGAGTTTGGTGTATAATAAAAGAGGATGCTAGGAAGACGATCCACTGAAGAAACCCCTAAAGAGAGAAGCCGAAACAAGAAGACCCTAGACATAGCAGTTGGTTGTCAAACTTAAATGGACTGTTTCGGTTTCATTTTTAAATGAATATTGTTTTACGGTAAAATAAACATTACACTAAAAATCTTTTAACTGACCATATGTATACAAAAATGTTTAAACCAACAAAATCCTAAAACCTGAATGATCAGATTTGAGTCCTGGGCTGTTATTTGTGTTTTTGTTATGTGGTTTTACAGTGGTGTCTCTTTCTTTGTAGAGTTTATGAATATTTTTTTCTTCCACTGGATAGGAAACACCAGGAGGAGAAGATGAGGAAGAGGGAACCTCTGGCCAGCCTCCTTTGAAAAGGTTAAAAGTGGAACCTGAGAAGAAAAAGGAGAAGCGGCACAAGGTTGATGAAGACGAAATACAGAAAATGCAGTAAGACGGCCTTTTTAATCTCACAGGTCATCATTCTAATTTATGAAATTATGTAATTTGCTTAACTCACCATCACCCTATTACATTTTCAGAGTTTTGGTGTCATCCTTTTCTGAAGAGCAGCTGAATCGCTATGAAATGTACAGACGTTCTGCATTCCCGAAGGCTGCCATTAAAAGGGTAAGTTGTTTTTTGTAATAGAGGAAGTATTTAAAAAACCCTGAAAATGTTGTATTGATTTGATGTCTTTTATTTTGATATTCTAGCTCATCCAGTCAATAACAGGATCGTCAGTGTCCCAGAATGTGGTTATTGCCATGTCTGGTATCGCAAAGGTCTTTGCTGGGGAAATTGTCGAGGAAGGTTAGTTGGAGGATTTAAGAAAACCAAAATCACCCAGACTATATAAACTGAACGGTGGAACAAATTCAGTTAAGCTTATACGAATTGTAGTTTCATGAGGTCTCTTTGCCTTTACAGCTCTGGATGTTTGTGAGAAGTGGGGAGACACACCACCACTTCAGCCCAAGCACATGAGGGAAGCAGTGAGGAGGCTGAAAAGCAGAGATCAGATTCCCAACACGAAGTACAAGAACATTCTCTTTCACTGACACCCTTGAGCTGCAGATTGTATGAGGATGACGGATATATGCCGGTAATTTAATAAGTGCTGCAGACCATATGGAAAACTAACAATGAAGCCACTTAACACATCTTGCAGCCAAGTAGGCAGTGACTGCAGTCCTGAAGAACAGTCAAGGCAGCTGCTAAGTAAAGCTGAGTTGCAATTCACCCCATGAAGTCGAGGTAAACGTTTGTCTCATCATTAAATTGGTGGCAACTAAACAATGAGAAATTACAGTTTTATTTAAAACACGTTTGTATTTTAATAGCCAATGGGGTTTTTTGGGGTTTTTTTTAGTGAAACATTTTAATGCGAATTGGGCCAAACTGAAAATACAATCAGATCATTTTTAGTTTGATTCCATATTTGAAAGCTTCATATAATTTAAGCTACTTCTTCTCTGTAGCCAAGCGTATTAGTTGTTTGACCATGGAAATAGCTTGGACTCAAAATAGACTTGATGGAAAAACTGTTTGTTTGACATTTGTTACTTCAGTTTATATTTTTGTGCAGGTTGTAAACAAGACTCGATTAATTCTGTTTAAACTGTATTTGTAAATATTGTACTTTTTGAGATTAAAGTCAAGTTTGCATTACACAAGTAAAATTAGCAGAATGATACTTTTTTGCTCAGACAGCACCATAAATACATTCTGATACATTTAACATACTAACATGCATTCAGTTGAAAAAGATACAAAGACAACATGTGTTTAGCAATTAATCATTTATTTTTTTTACTTAAATTAATCTCTACATACTACATTTGGTTCACAGAACCAGTTTAAAATTAGTCTCAATTAAGTGATGACAATATAAAATTCTATTAAATCCTACACAACTCACAAAAAAGTGTCCAAACATTTGCATCACACAGAAAGATTTCCCCAATTACTCCTCCAGTCATTTGAAGTGATTTACATGAAAACAAGTGCAATTTCTACTATACCACACAGGTGCAAGTAATCCACAAGGCATAATCAACAGAACATCACTTCAGCACATGCATCTACAGAGAGAACATCACACTCTGGAGTGAGTCTTACACCACTCTTTGTCCACTTCCTTTCTGCATGGCACACTGGGAAAAGTTAGATTTACATAGAAACCCTGGCCTGCTCTGTAGTGCAAATAAATTCGGGTGTAACAGGTAATGAGCAGATTTAACTTAAAGCACCAGTTTTTTGTTTTTTTTTGTGGAACAAAAATGCTACTAAACATGGAAGCCTGACTGAGGAGAAAGAAACTGGGCAAACCTCAGCGCTACATGATGCATCCAGCATGGCACGCTTAATTATGTACCAATATATTCGTCTACTACAGGCATGCAAAAGCAAACACCAACAGCTGAGAAATCTATCACGTCTCTAAGTGATAAGGAGGTTAAAAGGCAGTCTCTGCTCTAGTACATGTATAGATTGAGGATATTTTGAGTTACACAGCTGAAGGAGAAAACTGTGATACACAGATAATTATTTATCCCATGAACCGAAGAACTCCATCAAAAATGTATAGTGTTACGGTTCTTTGTCATGTTTGTGGATAAACTCAAGTGTCTATTGCTTCGACATCTAACATTCCTCTTTAATAACACAAATTGTCAGTCCCCCAAAAAATAAAGAAATGATAAATAATATTTTAAATGGAGTGTACGCTGGCAAGTCACCACCACCAGAGGTCACCGAAGGACCATTTTGAGTGGAAGATTTCTGTGACAGCTATGCAACCATTAAACTCCTGCCAAAGGCAAAATAACAAACCACTAATTTAACATTAAGACACTTTTAGATAAAATGTAACTGACAGCTTCATGAAATGTTTACCAAGCATTCGTGGATAAACATCAATTGCTTCAACTCCATGTAACAAGACTTGTGTGGATAATGGGAAGTGACAGAAATTTAAACATGCAACTGGCCCGAAAAGATCGTATCTGCAGATTAGGATTAAATACAGTTAAATATGAGTGTTGTAGTAAATCTAACAGATATACATTACATCATGAGTACCACAGTTTTTATAAATGTCACCTTCTTTGATTGATATGGCTTGAATACAGTGTAATAAGCTTAAAAACAAAACACAACACACAGGCAGTAAAACAACACACAAAATGAAATCAAGTCCATGACGCCAAATCACTACACACAATGCATGTGTACAGAACCAATAACACTATCAGTCTGAGTTGTTTCCTGGCAAGCTACAAAACACAAGGAGCACAGGTACTATACCATTGCTAACTGGTATATTCTCAGATGTCTTTATGCCAGAGAACTGGACTGACAAATCCAACCCGGTTATCAAATCCAACCTCGTGTGCTACCTCTCTACCGTCATGGTAAAGGCACGCTGCCTTCATTGGACATTCAGCCAGAGTACTTTGTTTTACAGTACCAAAGAAGCATAATTGACATTTTGCAACTCAAAAAATATATATAACACTGGGGAATGATTCAGCCTCTGTGCGTAACCCTGCCCCCCCGGTTGATCAAATAACCAGGTGGAACTTGAGATGAATCAGGCTCGCCATGAAAGCAGTGGAGGTAAGCTTTTTTTTCTGCTTTTAAAGTGCTTTTTTCCTACTTGTCATAACACATTTTTCCACCACCTAAGTGGGAACCCCCCTTACCAAGTTTACTTTACAGTTAACCAAAGTAATCTTCATTACCAAGTCTAGCTCTCTTACTGTCAATATGTGTATGTGCTACATGTAAATTAGCACTGTTCAGGCAGCATGCTTGAGAATATGTTTCGTGAAGTATTGAGATGAATTAGCAGCTGTCTGGCAGTGTCAGTGCATGTGAAAAGAGGTTTTGGCATGTTTAATGTGTAATACTTTTGTAACGCAAACAATCACTAGATAGAATTAAAGCTTAATAATATGTATCTTTGCATGCTGCATGACAAAACACTAAAACCACACAACACATTTACCACCCACACTTATTTGGATGAGAAATAACCAGAAGAAGAAGAGTTTTGTACAGCAGTGAGGACTATCTAGCCAGTGTTTAAAAAAAACAGTACAATTAATGTACCTATGTTAGTTCACCATCTTCCCCATTCAGTAATTGTTATAAGTGGCTTTTTTTGTATTCTCATAAATAAAACAAGGGAAGTAAAGCAAACACTCATCTTGGATTCCTCTTCTTTTAGACATGTCTGATGTCCAGACATGAGTGAGTCATGCTGGTTCCCAACATTCAGCCTGAACAATCCTGTCAGCATTCTTCAGATTCAGAAGTCAAGCACAAAGTTCAGAGGGTAAATGTGGGGTCATACTTCCTGACTTCCAGAAGGAGGCGCTCTTTCTCTCTGAGAGCCTGAGTAAGGGCTGCCTGTGCCTCACAGAGCTGTGACTCCATTGGTTGTCTCTGCAACAACAGGATTAGTGGATTAGTTAGCTACAGACCATGTGAGCTGATACGTGATTTTGAAAGACAGCAACACTACCATTACATAACCCTGTGTATTTAAGACACATCGCTGTAAGTAAGAGGGTGCTAGTTTTACACCTGCATTTAAGACCTGTATTTAAAAATGTATAAACTGTTAATCTAACTGAGCTGTTTTAAATATGTTGACCTCACTAAAAATAAATAAAATTCAATGACACACAAACACAAATTTGAGCCCCAGAAAGCAGTATGTCACAGAGCAACACATCATTATATACACATTACCTCACTACGCTGTTGGACAGCAAAAGAGTTGTTAGGGTTATTCCCACCAGCTTCAGGAAAATCTCCTAATGCTTTAGAGCCTCCACCTCCAGCTGCAGCCAGAAAGGAAATTAGTGATGATCAGTTTCTGTTCATCTTTCATTGAAACTGTGACAGCTGACACTCTAAAGTTGGGTCTTTGTGGTTACAAGGTTCATGATCAAGAATCTAAAATTCATCATGGTAAACAAAATTCACGTTAAAAACCAAATTATTGTCTTGCTCACCTCTGACTCTCATGATGCCATCATCACTACGCTCCAGAACCAGCTCATCTACAATGAATGTGGCTGGAACGGGTTGGGGGGCTGTGGGGTATATTCTGGGACCATCATCCTTAAAACAAAATGTAATCAATTAATAATAAAAATTGTTTTGAAACGTTGATATCTAAAGTTCTTCATCGGAGTTTTTGTGATTTAACAGATACATCCAAAGCAAACACTTCACATGCCATGCGGACAGAGAGACACCTACCTTCATCGTGATGGTGACGTTGCTCATGTGCAACTTCATTGGCTGACCGTCGACGCTGAATTCGTCTTCGAGGAAAGGGCCAATGTTAGTAACTGTTGAGGCTAACAACTCAGCCTGACAGTCTTGCACTCTCACATCCAGAAAGCCCAGCGATTCAGCCAGAGCAGAGCGCCGAGCTGCAGCTGGGCCCATTTCTGCCCGCATGCACAACGCTGGGGAGGCACTGCTACCCTCTCTACTCTGCTTCTGGACCGGCACAACTGGTGCTGTACAACAGAAGAAAAAAAATAGGTATATTTGTAAACTGTACTGATAATGTACACAGAATTCAGGATCCAGCATGCTCTCCCAACATTAACTAATCTAGTTCAATTTCGTAGCTGAGCTTATATGTGCTGTGCTGTGAATTAATGTTTCCATCAATTATGGCGAGTCGTCCAGGTCCAGTTTATATTGTTAGTCCACAGGATATTTTCTCAAAGGTTTGGGGGATCATCACAATGTTTTTTCTTAATGTGAGACAAACCTTTGTGTTCTTTTTGGTCAGCTGTGGCTCTGACCTGGGAAACCTTCCATAGATCCCATTTTTCCCATTTTTTTTCTGATTTTCATCAGTAAAAACTGATTTTAACTGAGGAAAGTCAGACCTGCAGATCTTACATTGCTAAGTTGTGACTTCCTGGATGAATATTGAGTATTCCTGGAGTAATTTTTAAATCTAAATTTTAATTTGACTTATTTATGTGGTAAAAAAAATAAAAATCAGGAAGGGGGGGAAATGCTTTTTCACAGCACTGTATATAGTCCCTGCATATGGTATGTTTTTAGGGGTTCACTATGAAGGATTGTTCACGAGTCAAAATGCTATTTAAGACCACGGAGCAGAAGGTATGCATATTTAATTTTTCTTAAGCCCAATCACAATATGAATCAAACATAATTTCATTTTTTCTAAATATAATCATCAACCCACAGATAAGTAAACAGGAAAAAAAGCATGTTATGAGTAAACATATGAAATGAGGTCATGGCATAGACGAACAGAGGACATAAATTATTTTTCAGCGTGACAGATAATCACTTACTTTGAATGACACCAGCAAGCACGTCTGACAGTCTGACATTTCCCATGTGTACAGGGGTGAGAGTCTGTGCTTCAACAGCCACAACTTGGTCTTCTCCCTTTACCTCAATGGTACAAGCTGTTCCACTCAGGCTCAGTAACAACACTGAGGACTGTATAACAGCACATCACAAGTTAAATTTTAACTAAATTAAATTCAAATTTAATCTACTTCTGAAATTTGTTATATGATCACAATAACCCACCATGTCCTGGGAGACATCCTCAGTACTTTGGGACAGGGAACTGCTAAGGTCAGCTGATGAGCCTCCCTCTGTCCCTGGGGCTGGGCTGCCTCGACTGCCAACAGGTGTGCTGTTGGGGCGCATGGACTCCATTCCTGATTCTTCAACAAGAAACAAAGTTATGAAAATGCCACTTGTGCATGTCAGACAAATATATGCAGAATCTTTGTAGTATTTAAACACCTGAGTCCAAGAGGACAACAAAATTTTCACTGATATCACTATCCACAGAAAGATTTTCATCAGGCAGGCTGCCATCCAAGATAGCGCTGTCAAAGGAATGCTGGGAAGGAGACGGCTTCATGGATTGTTGACGGGACTCTTCTGAGCGTTGAACCTGTTCCCTATGAACAGACACAAACAGTGACTAAGGGAAACAGACATAAAAACAGCATTAAGCAGGAAAGAACGAGCACTTACTTTGCCTGTGGACTGAACAATTTGCTCATCCCTGAGCCACGACTCAACATGCTAAAGGCATCTTTTGTTATTGAAAACGCCCCTTTAGTCAGGTCCAGCGAGGCACTAATGGCATCTTTGGTCACATCTTTGGTGACATTAATGGCGCTTGACAGCTCTCCCTCAAGACTAAAGGTAGACGGTTCTCTGGAGAGTACTACAGACTGTCCAGGTGAGAGGGGAGGAGAGGGAACAGCGGCCTCTAGACCCTCCTCCACAGCCTCACAAGCCTCCTCCACCACTCCATCTTGTTCATCCTGGTCGAATCCAACTGTATTGATGGAGGAGATGCCATTTTCCAATCCACTGTCCTCAAGAACGACATCAGAGTGATGAGATGGGGAGATGTCAGAGTCACTTATGGGGCTGTCTGTTTCAGGAGTGTGGGGGACTTCTTCTTCAGGCTCTGTGCAGGCTGGTGGTAAAAGCAGACCCAATTCCACTGAGTCCACCACAAGGGCAAGGCAAACCGTAGCCATTTTTGTCGTCTTCTGGTCAAGAGCCTGCTTAACATCTCGTATATCGCGGCCCAACTCTGCTCCCAAACGGCCCATTGCATCCTTCATCCTGAGCAGTGCAACGTACTGATAGTGGTTGAGCCACATCTTCACTGGTGTGATTGTGTGAGCAAGGAAGTGGACCGAAGCAAATGTAGCCTCTTGCTGATGAGGCTCCTGCTCTGAAGAAAGCTGATGGGTTTTGCTGGGACTGGAGGAGGAAGACAATGAACCGCTTTTAAAGGCACATGGCTGACACATCCACACAGACATGGCAAAGGGCTCAACAAAAGGCTGAGTTTTGCCTTTGGGGAATCGCCGTGCTCCATCAAAGCCCAATGTAACACGGGACAGACTAAGAGACCAGATGTCCTGGGATCGTAGCTGCTTTCTGTCCAGAGGCTGGGGCTCCATCTCTTGAGCATACTGAAAGAAGATGGAAGGAATGGGGTGGAAGGCACTCAGGTCTCTGGGGTAAGGGCAAGGTGGTGTAGACTGGAAGAAGGTGCAGCTGGCAAACTTTTCACATGTAGTACCGAGGTCCACATTGGACCCATGAGGGCAGTGGCGGGTGTTGCTGAGAGCCATCTGGGGTATAGTGACAGAAAGGGACTGAGGACGTTCTGGATGGTCCAGTATGGATGAATCCAAGGGTATTATCAGCTATAAAATATAAATAAACAGAAAAATACTGGCTCAGAGTTATATACAATATACAACACAGATAGGTAACAAGAAAGGACCAAAACCAGAAAATATTAATATGTTAGAAGCAGTCGAGTATTCACCTTAAGTTGAGCTGCATCCATGCGGATGTCTACATGTTCATCAGACTTGTTACTGTCTTGTAAATGGTAGAAGGCTTTGACCTGGTCCAGAGTGTGTAAGAGACCCCTGGTGAACACATTAATCCATAACACACTAGCTGGATCTACACAAAGCTGGAGGCTGTTTAACTGGGCGTACAGGTTTGAGGTGGGCACTGCAAAAAGGAAAATATGGGAAGTCCAGGCAAGTCCAGAGTTATACAGAAATTAAACCTGCCTTACTGCATTTAATACAAATAAAATGA
>VUQR01012062.1:4345-24091 GCA_015108515.1 Hemichromis elongatus
GGAATGTGATTGTTTCGTTACAGTGTTCGGATCCGGGGGTGCAATGGAGGAATGCAGGGCCCATAAACCCCATTTGCACACTGGGCCACACGCCGGGCGTTTAAATTGTTTAGCAAGGCTAATGAAATTACACCCTGAACCTGTGTGAGACTGTTTGTCACTGTCTCATTTTTTTGTTTTTTTTTAACCACAGCTGAGCATTTCAGAGCAGTTTTACTGCATTTTTAATCACCTGTTATATTACGACAGTATACCATGTTCATAAAGTCATGTTATAATGATGGTTTATAGCACGGGGCTCTATAATAATATTAATGGGCCTTCTTCATTTTATGCAGGCAGTTTGTTTTTAGTGTGTTATTCTTCCTCTCTAAATAGCACTGTGTGAATATGCACCATAACAACATGAATATTAAACAGGAGGTTTTGCACTAGAGTTTGATAAACATTCAGCTCAGCATGAGACTGCTGTGGTCAAGACAGTGAGTTAATACTCCTACTTAACTCTGTCGATTAGGGAGAGCAGTGTAGTGAACATATGGTGAAAAGCTGGCTTTTTCTCTAACAGGGACAGTAATTCGTTATCATGCTGAATAAGCTGACTGATCTCCTTTATTTCATTAATCACCCCGAGAAGCCAGATGGACTGTGCTTTCCAGTAAGCAACACGTGTAAAGTGCATTGGATTATTTTTTTTTCCCCCTTGTCTGTTTTGTTTTATTTGTGTCTGTACAACCGTTGCATCAACAGCGCCACAAAATCAGGAAATAATTGATAAGATTCTTGAGAAGGAACTGCTTAACTTAGCGTGGAAACCGGACTGATATGACTTCCTGCGTTCTGCTGTACCATCTGTTCAGCACTACAACACACGCAGACCTGATCTTTTAACCCCCAAACTGCTGTGACTGGCTCTCCACCATCTCTCGATCACTGCTGTCTGGGTTTCCCCCCCTCCAGGCCACCTCAGTTTCTCTAAAACAGAGCAACTCTCTGCGTCTCCGCTCAGCATCCCTCTTAATCCCCACCTCCGCAACCGCTCAGGAATTTTCTCCCAAATGGCTTTTTTTTGTTTTTTCTTCTCCCCGTGCCGCTCCTTGTCGCTCAGCCCCACCCTTGCTCAGTTTCCTGTTGGAGGTCAGCACAATGACCAATAGCAGAGAGGCGGGTGTTTACTCTGCTCCTGTTCCAGGAGTAATGTGAGCTGCCCGGCCTCTCCTTTTGGCCATAGTCTCTCTAGCACCAGACTGCTCCAGCTCAGCACCGTCTGCTCCTTCTCATCGCCACTCCTTAATGTAAAAAACAGGGCTTTTTGCTAAGGGGCAAGAAGTCCTGGAGGTGACATCCCATTGGGTTATGATTTCACTGTCCCGAATTTAATGGCTACATTAGTCAAAAACCACATGTTCCACTAGCAGCATGAGAACACACTGTATGAGCATACTGATATGAGATCATCTGGCCTCAGTGCGCTCGGTGAAGGCCCTTTTTGTCATGCATTGACATACGCTCTTCAGCCACATTACGCTGGGTGAGAAATGGCTATTGCTGCTTCCTCATTTATTATTCTTCAGCTCTTCAGGAAAGATTTGTTTTAATTTTTCTGATTTATTATTCATTCAGGGCTAGTTGGCTGAATGAAGCCATCTGTGCTGCAGAATGAGGAGGAAGACAAAGAAGTCTCAGTAGATACAGCAGCATCTTTATGTGACATTTAGAAGCCTTCAGTACATCTTTTTTGAGGTCTGCGGCCTGAGAAAAAAACAACTCTGAACAACAATAAGCTTTATTTAGTGCAACAAAGTGCTACTTGTCTTAAGGATTCTCTTTTTTCTCTCTATTTTAGGAGAGGAATGTACAAATGATGGTAATCTTCTAGGTGGAGCCATGTGGGATTATGAGGAGAGGTCCTCTTGAATCATTATATACTCATTGTGAGGAGCGCTCTGCGGCCCCTCTGTCTGATCTAGATGTTTGTCCTGCGTTAGTAGCGGCACTCATTCTGGTGTCAGCGTGATTCATTCTGGTGGAGTCCAAATCTGAGAACAGGCATGTTCTTCTCATTTCAGAAGTTTCCATCTAAAACTTTCTTCCCCCTCCTTTTACAGTTTCGGCTGTCTTCCCTCACATTTCCCCTCTTTTCTGTCTCACCCTCCCTCTCTCACTGTACTCCTTTCTCCCTCTCCTACCGCTGCTACTCCCCCCCCCCCCCCTTTTTTTTTTTCATTTATGCGCTCTTTCTCCTTGTTACTCTTTCTCCTTGTTACTCTTTCTCCTGGGCTGGGAGGAAGTGACTGAGTTGTTTTTGTCTCCTTGGGGAATAGAAAGATGAAGCTCCCTTTCCTGTAACCCTTTCTTCGTCAGACCTCAAATATGGTTTTGAAACAGACAATTAGCCTGGTATGATGACAGCGGCACGTAAACTGGTGTTCTGGGAGCCTTTCTTTGGGAGCTAAAACTTTTCAGATGAATTAAAAGCAGCTAAATCACTGGGCTTTCATATCATCTTTGCCCTTACTTGAATAAATCAACGTGATATCTGCAACTGTGTTTGTTGATTTACGGGAGTCGTCAGACTTCAGACAGTGTTGGTGTGTTCAGGCGGGGTATGTGTGTTTTCATCTGTGTTCTGTGGGAGTCCATGGGAGTTCAGCTTGTCTCCTCTGTAATGTTTGGTATTTTCCATCCACGCCAAAGGCACAGTTATAACAGCCCGAGTCCGACATGCGCCGCTGTCTTTGATCTTATTGTTTGCCAGAAGCTTTTGGATTTGATAAATTAGGTCCCATAACTAAGGTGGCAATGTATTCATAATATGTTTTTTCTTTGGTATTGTTCACACTCATCACCACATACATCTAGTTCTGTTAACTTTGGAGACTGTTTAGATTTAGATATCAGTCACTCAGTGCAAGTCCTGCATCTTGTGTTTCCACTTTCTGTCAGTGTGTGGGTCCATAACAGCTCCTCATCAACTGTTTGTTTGTTTTGAGGCAAATTTCCTTGCCGCACACTCATCCATACTCTGTCTCCCGCTCCCTCTCTTTTTCTTTGAGATGCCCCTCCTTGATTTCTATTAGAACCAGCTGTGGAACTAGGGCCTGAATGAATGGCTCTTTGTGATTTGGCAGTAGTTCCAGTCTAAAAGATGTTTCTCTCCCACCAGTGCCCTCAATGGTATTGGCATGGCAACACTATGAAACAATGGACAGAACAACGGCAAGCCTTGTTATGATATGACGCAAAGGTCGCTCGTCGGTGTTTTTTGGGCTCCTAGAACTCCAGACAAAATGTCGACCGCACTTTCACAGCAGCCTGACTTTGTGCTGCCGGAGCCAAAGTAGGAGAATCAGCAGCAGACGCTGTCATGCAGCATGTCTGGTTGACACTCACACGGCAGTTAAGTCTGTGTTGAAGGAAATACATCATAAGGCTCATGAAATTAGTCTAGCCTTAGGCGATAGAAACAGGTTCCCACTAATCCAGAGGGTGGGGGTGTTTGTGTGTGCCACTGGATTTGGGAGTGTTAGAAAACTGACACATTGCCCAATCACATGGCAGGGAGGCTCCCGCTCCCAGCCTTGAATTGATTAGAGAGCCTTGAACTGAAATGGGGTGGGGGAAATTATTTCTAGAAAGCTGTGAGAGGAGAACTTGCATATGGTTCGGGATTGTGCAACAATCAGTGTGTGATTTGCATCTTATGGGGGATTTTGTTCACATCCGGTGTGTCAGTCAAAACCACTGGGATGTTTTAAAGTGTTTGTTTCCTGCTTTGTAACCTGTGTTTACCCTCACGTCATGCCCACCTGATATGAATCTGTTTATCTCTGTGTCAGCAGAGCTGCACACCCTTACTGTGATTTTACTGATGTCCGCTGAAAAATATTCCTGCAGATATCCCAGTTTTTGTCATTTTTCTGGCCTGCTAACTGATACAGTCAAAGGCAGTGGCAGCCAAAGTTCAAGTTTCCTCTATTCTTATTTCCCGCAGGTGCTGACTGTAAGAAAGCAAGAAAAGGAAGGGAGAGGCAAGGGGCCTGGGGAGGAGAGATCCCGTCCTCGCAGCGCAAGCAGCTGGTATGAAGTAGAAAATAAATCCCTCTTTTCCTAATTCACAATCCATTCCCAAGCCTGAGCAAAATCGCAATCACCAAGGCTGAGAGTCAGCACTGCAGTGGAAAACTTCATAAAGATCGTCTCTGGGTGCTGGAAAGAGCGGCGGTATTTTTGACTTAGCGGTACTGAGGTTTAATCCTTTGTAATGGCAATAATAATAAGGTGACTCGATGAATGGAAGCAATGAGTTTGATAAACTAAGGAGAACAGACCTTGAAATGAAGCCTGGCATTTTAAAATTACTCATCACGGTGGTCTCAGTCTTCTGAGGGAATGTTTATCCACACTGTAAATCAAACCGAGTTTTAACCCTTTTGATGCCACGCTGGAGTTTGGCCAAATGAATAAACCCGAAACTTTTGTGCACATAGAGGAACAAATCTTTTTCAGTCGTGAGCACGAGAAGTCAATTAAGCTACAGCATTGTGCAGTTACTCTCGTGACATCCTACAGGACATACCACAGACGCATAATTTGTGCTGGATGACCTGCATCTTACCCCCCCAGGGGTTGTCCTAATCTTAATAGCAGGGAATAGAGGGAGTAGACCATACCATACTAGCTTCCTCCAGCATGGTATGCAGCTCTATAAAGGAGGTAGGGGGGAGTAATGGGGGCAAAGCATGTGTCCTAGATGGAGGTTGGCTGGGGAGAGTTGTGCTGGGGAAAGGCGAACGCTGGTTTCTGTTCAGATGTCATCTCAAAGGAACTCTGTTTAAACCCGAGAGACGGAGAGGAAGGTCAGCCACTCCACCCCAGCCATACTCACACACTCAGGGGAGTACGTGCACACACATTAGCACATAGGAAACACACATTAGCACATATGAAACACTGCTGTTGTTGTTGGAGCCTGATAGTGGAAAATAATCAGTTTAAATAAGAAGATTTTGGAATTTATTCGGGGTAATGAGTTTGAAACGAGAATGCTGTCAATGGTGTCCCTTAAGCCCCTCTTTATTTGCATTCGTTATAGAGCTTCTTGCTCAAGTAATTAGAAAACACATTGAAAAAAACAGCAGTTTTTATTCGTGATGCAAATTAAACATACACAAGACCCAAATTTTGTATTCCAATTAAAATAGCTTTATAAATGCATATTATAGAGCTATTTTAATTGGAATAAAAATATTATTATATACCTAGTTGCCACTGTACAGGAGAATCTAAACAACTTGCAATTTAAATTATGGCTTTATGTTAAAAGAAATAAAGTTAGACCTTGAAAGACGTGCTCCCTTAATTTGTATAGTAAAGCCGAAATTGTGAAAATAACATTTTATTTCTTCTGCTATTCCCTTTTCAGTCCCTACCAATAAAACAGATTAATAAATGGAAATGAATACCTGTGGGATAGGGCATGGTAAAAAGTAGTACCTAGAGCTACCAAAAGAAAAAGGTGGAGCGTTCCTGCCATGGTTGAAAGACTCTGTAGAGCAACACTGTTACAGGATTCAGTCTGCTGGTGCAAAAATGGAAAGATTGAGAATTAAGCCAGTTGGCTATCCCCCTACAATCTGTGCTAGGTGATAAACACCCGATGAACAAGTACCTAAATAAATTAAGTGATCTGACAAAGGTATTTGTTAAATATATGGTTCAATTAATGTAAGAGGAATAACTGGCTGTTAAGATTTTTTGGAATATGATGATTTTAAACGAGCACAATATGGACTTAAAGTTTAGAGACTGGACATGGAACGGCATTACATCATATTTGTTATATCAGCCGATACAGATCTCCAAAGTTTTCATCTTCTTAGTGAAACCTGCAATTTACGTGATTTCTTCAGATACTTTCAACTGAGGCAACACTTAGATAGAAATTTCAAAAATGGAGTAATCTCATCATGTGGGCATCATAAATATTTTTATTGATGCATAGAAGGGCAGCATCCACAACATGCTGTTATCCAAAATTTGTTCATATATGCAGTCTCTTGGGAAAATTTCAGCTTATACATCAAGGTCAAATGGGAAAAGGAAACAAATACAACACTAACAGTTGAGGAGAGGTTATATAAATAAAATAAAATGACAGCACCTTTATTTAATAATTTACTTTCTCATTACTCCAAATAAGAACATTTCTACAAAGGGGCAGATCTTAAATCTGGACACTGCTGGAGACAATGTGATATTACAATAGCTGATCGTTATCACATTTTTTGTAATTGTCCAGCAAAACAGTCTTATTGAGCAGTGATGGTAACATAAATTAAACATATTAGGTTTTGAGCTTGACTATACTCCTGATATCATATATTTAGATAATCTACCGATTGACTTGTACATTTGATGCAAATATAGCCATGAAGTATTACTTACTGCCAGTAAGAAGGCGATAATAAAGAAGTGGCTGGACAAGAACTACTTACAGGGGAGTGCTTGCTTGGCTATTGTGAAAGAAACATAGGAAAAGGGAAATCTGCGCTCATTAAAATGGCTGTTGAAGTTGATAGACTATTGGACATGCATCTACTTTTTTTATTTGGTGTTCATTAGCAGGTTTCTGGGTTGATTTTTCTTTTTTGTTCCCTCTGGGACTAATCTTACAAATGACCATAACCATGTAGTTAGCTATTGATTGTGTGCGTTTTAATGAATTACCCATAGTAACCAAATTTGTTCTGTTCTGCTTCTCTGTGCTTCAGAGTAAAATTATAAAAAATAAAGTGGAATTTGAAGAGAAGTCGAGTAGACGACAACAGCCAGTCTGCTTGGCAGGCATGTTAGGTTGCAAAACTACATGCTCTAATTATATCTCATCGACTGTCCCCTGTCAGTGCTGTCCTCCACCCTCCTGTACGCATATTCTCTCACACAGTCTGTCTCTTTGCAACCACTCCTCTGTGTCCTACTCTCACTTTCTCACACATGTAGTCATTCCCAGACCGCACTGTACACCAGACAGCGCATAATCAGTCTGACACTTTCAGTGGAGATAAACAGACACTTAAACTGTAGGGTAAAGGCAGGGAGCCAAATTCTTCGTCTTTTTTAAAGGCTCTGCAATATTAGTCAAGATTTGTCTTTTTTTTTTCTTTCTCCACTTTCTCATATGTATGTTTGACTAAAATTTTATATCTGATACATAACGCCCTCATGTGTAAGCTGAAGGATAGTTGGCTTTGTTTTAAATGAGATTAACCAGTGTGATTCTTCGTCACCACCATGGTGCCAATCTTAAAATGGGTTTGGGTGTGCATGCAGGCTGTGTTTCATGGCCCAGAAGTGTGTGGCAATCTTGGAATGAGAGGGTGATGAAAGGGTACAGATAAGCAGAATCACACCGAGAAATTAAACTGACTAAAGCACTTCAAAAATACCATGTCAATTTAGTCAGTGTTTCCAAGTGTCCTACTTTTCACAAACGAGCAAGCACAGGCTAGGGTCACAAGATAGAGGGAGAGAGAGCGAGAGAGAGAGAGGGCTCAACTTAGAGAAGAGAAAAAACAAAAAACAGCCTTAGACTTAGGCAAATATAGTTTGAACTCTTAGAAACAAAATGGTTTGCAGCGCAGACTTCTGTTCTTAACTCATCAAAGCCATAGTAATATAAAGATGTTCAACTGACTAATGCTGCGGATGGCTTAAAAATGACTTCCACAGTTCCCACATAGTGATGACCTAGAAAGTTAATCTTTTCCAAGCACACACCAACTCAGAGGCATGGCATTAGGGTTTCCACATTTTTGCTGGCAGTGTGTTGCTCTCTGTGGGGGGAAAGGCTCAGTCTTTTGTTTATAAAGAGTCAAAATCCATATGTTACCTTTGGTAAAATGCAAGTTCTCAGGAATTCACTGTGTTTTCTGGCTAAATTAAAAAGCATCTCAGTGGGCAGAGGGAAAGAAAGTCACTAGCTAAAAACCTCCTGATCATCAGCTGATGCTTAGCGGGGTAAAACAGGAGCAGGAGAGCATAAAGAAAGGACAAATAGAGAAGAAGCCAGAGATGGAAGAAGTGCAGGAGAGAAAGAGGGGAGAGTGTCTGTAAATCCTAACGTGAGAGGCGAAGTAAGTGCACACAGATGATTCCTAATAAGGCTGTAACTGGCAATCCTCTGTCCTGGAATTAGCTGCCAGGAAACTTTCCCCCTGTAACTTCTCTTCTCTGAATGCTATGAACAGAAACAAATACACAACTGACAGTGGCCCAATATGCTCAAAAAAAATGAAAGGCTAAAATAAGGGATGGGGGCAAGCGGGTAATGCAGTGAAAGAAAGGGTAATGCTATTTCTGACCAACATACAGAGAGAACAATGCAGCCAAAAAGGGTAATCATTTCTGGACACACTATGATCATGCAGACTGTACAGTAAACTTATAAGATATTTAAATACTGATGCTGATAGGTTTCAGCAGGATGTGGACAGTTGTGTATTACTGCATTGACTGCATCTTTATTATTACTGCAAGAAAAAACACTTTTGTTATTTATATAAATGTTTAGTGTTCATTGTGTTTGATTTCAACACTTTTAACTCCCTACAGGTGATTGTGTTTGTATGACTGTCTGAAAAGCAGCCACAGGCGCATTATGGCTCAGGTGTTGCATATGGACCCCGGCTTCCCAGGTGCGCCCTCTGTTTTTAATTTCTTATAATGATTAACAAAAAGATGACAAAAAGACCTGATAAGGTAGTGCTTTTGTTAGGATTTAAACTATCACACATCATGTATTTTAACTGTAAGATTGTGTCATAATGAACTCTGACATTCCACTTTGTACCCAATTTGGTGATTAATTCCGAGTACATTTATAACTGTGGAGTAACTTTTTTTCTAAAGTCTGAACCCAAGATTAGATGCAGATTTCCGTTTGTTTAAAGTTTATTTCCTTCCTCTGCAGGGAAACTCAACCCGCCTGCTCCCCCTTCCCTGCACGCCAAAGAACAGGAGGCGCCCTACTCAGTGGAGACCCCCTATGGCTACCGTCTGGACCTAGACTTCCTCAAATATGTTAACGACATAGAGAAGGGGAACACTATCAAGAAGGTGCCTGTCCAACGCCGGCCACGCTATGGCTCTTTGCCCCGTGGCTATGGCTACGCAGGCTCCTGGTGGACCTCCACAGAGTCTCTCTGCTCCAATGCCAGCATGGACAGCCGGCATTCCTCTTACTCCTACTGTGCCCCTGGCTACCACACATCACAAAGGCCCAGCTTCAGTACTGCCCGGGTGGAGAAGACTCTGTTGGATGCTCGCAGGAAGCTGGAAGAAGAGAAAGAGGGGCGGAGATTCTCCAACCTCGGCAGCATGCACAGCAGTGTAGCTGGCTCTAACACCTCCATCAGCAGCGCACACAGCTTCAACCGGTCACATGGTGGAGGTGGATCTTTCACTCCCATGAGCTCTGGCCTGTCCACCCCAGTAACTCCAACCCCAGCTCACTTGCAACATGTCAGGGAGCAGATGGCTGCAGCCCTGAGAAAGATAAAGGAGCTAGAAGAGCAGGTGAAGACAATTCCTGTGCTCCAGGTTAAAATTTCAGTGCTGCAGGAGGAGAAACGGCAGCTCAGTGTCCAGCTGAAGAGCCAGAAGTTTCTGGGCCACACTCTGGGGTTCAACCGAGGCCGTCCCCGAGGGGAGCTCTATATTGACATCCCTGAAGAAGACATGAGCGCTGGAAAAGGGAGCAACAACAATAAGCCAGCAGGGTCACTGTCCCCCACCACACCCGATGGGTCCAAGCAAGACTCAGGATGTGAGATCGAGGACACAGTGATTGTGAGTGGAGTGCGACCAGATGCAAAGCGGGAAGTACGCACCATCGGCGTGGGACCAGAGGACTCGAGAGGAAGTCGTCATGTGGGGGTCTGGGTTCGAGAGAAGGATCTGGGGCTGCTGCCTGAGACAGAACTCCTCAAAAATCAAGTGGGTCAGCTTGAGGGTCAACTAAAGAGGACAATGCAGGAGCTACAGGCTGCACAGGAGGTGGCAGCAGTCCAGAAAGTCCCTCAGGCAGAGCATCCAGTCATAGCAACCAGCCTGGGCTGGCAGGAGCCTCAAGGCTGCAGCCTGCATACACTGGTCAGCTTCACACAGCAACGACACCAGAGGGACCAGAGAACTGTAGGAATTCAGGTGTACACGCTGGAGCAGCCTACTGTGGTAGAAGTGGGAACACTGCTCCGAGCAGAGACCTGCAGCTCCCCCTGCATTCAGCCAGCTGCTGGAGGTGTGGAAGACCACCACAGAGGGCGAACTGAAGGTCTGTAATACTGAGACGTTATTAACTTTAACTGGACAGTCTGATGCAGTCCAATGCAAGAACACTTTGTGAAACCTTTGCACAAATTTTCCCAGATATGGATCATGCTCAGTCCTAAACTGAAAGGAAAAAAATCTGTTCTTAAAAAAACCAGGCTAGACTTAATCAGTGTCTGAGAAACTGAGACATACATTAGTCCCTACAAAAGCCTGTCAATATATGTTTTTACTTATAGTTGAAAATATATTTAATATGTTTACTTGGTGGTCAAAAATCAAATTATTTTTATATTGTTATTGTATTTGTTGGTATATTTAGCTCAGAGTTTGTTTTTTCTTCAAAGCACAGATATAATTAAAAGTGTTTCTAATTGATGTTCATCTCAATAATCATTGTAAATGCCTGCTCTTCTACTGTCTCTTTGACCCCTGGTGTGCCCCAAGGCTCCGTCCTGGGTGTCTTTTTGTTGTTTGTTTGTATTCCACTAGTATGTCATTTTATCCACAAATACAATTCAAATACTTCTAAATTTAAATTTTAACTCAAGAAGGGTTTGGGATGCTGCATTGATGCTGAATTAGACTGCATGAGACTGTATTTTTACTATAACAATTATTTATTGCATCACTACACAAAAAGACTGATTAGTTAGCTTTGAAGTGTTGTCTTTCTCTCTCTCTCTCTCAGATGCTTCAGTTGAGCTGCCAATTGCAGTCAGCTCTAAACAGGTACGTGATGTCCTGAAGAGCAGGTTGTCCACCTCAGTACCTGTAGCTAATCCTGCACTTGCTGTTGCATCTGATGATCGGATTGTACATAATAAGGAAGAAGCAAATGAGTCTATCCAATCACAAGAAGGCTTACCTAAGACAGGTATACGATTTAAAACTGGTGTCTTCTGACCACAACATGTTCCTACTGTATAAATAATTGCTGGTATCTTTTCTAGCTTCATCTCCCCAGTTGTCTCTGAGATCAATTATGAAGCGGAAAGCAGAAGGTGAACCAGGCTCGCCCTCTATGAAGAAAAACCTACAGTTTATTGGAGTCAATGGAGGGTAAGTGTTAGTTTTCATCCACTGAGTACTCTGCCAAGGGAATGTTGTCAGGATAAGGTAAAGTAAAAAGGTAAAAGAAGATGCAGAAATGTATTCCCTGTGTCACCTGCAAAGTGAAAATTGTTCTTGTCTTACAGCTATGAGTCCACATCCTCAGAAGATAGCAGCAGTGAGAGCTCAGATGAGGGAAGTGACTCTAGTGAATATCATGAAGCTAGAGAAAAACTACCAGAGTCTACAGTCCAGCACCAGCAGACAATACACAACAAGGATTCCAAACAAGAAGAAAGCACCAGTGTACCTCAGCAAAATGCTGTCAAACTACCAGCTGCCATTCCAGACTCAAGTCTCAGCCAGTCTGCAGCTGTAGACACAATGCCATCAAACAAAGCACCTCAGTCACCAGCGACAGACACTGTGGTGCAAAAATGTGCCTCACAGCCACCAGCATCAGACCATACCATACCTCCTTCATGTTCATCAAGTTATTCTGAGACTATCAAACAATCATCAGAAAAGCACAAACAGGTCACCTCCACACCAGTTAGCACTGAATCCACAACTGAGCAGAAGGCCTCACTTACCTGTTCTTCATCACCTGGTGTCAGTAAAATCAGTGATAACACCCAGCAGCGGTACATCGTCCAATCAGAGTGCAAGCCAGCAGCTGAACATATTTCAAATGACACTGCGACAGCGCCTTTAAAACAAGTCAGGTAAGTGTACACAGAGTCTGTCTGTGAGGATTAAAGGATCTATGAACATCTGAGAGTGATGTTGTCTCCTTATCTGTCACAGACTAGAGCTGAGTGACAGCCTGATGTTGGCTCTGCATGCCCTGCAGAAAGCCCTGGGGGAACCTAATGCCTTCAGCCAACAAGGAGCAGTACGTGTTGAGTCTAATTCACATTTCTCTACCAGGAGAATCAGTTTGTTGTTGTTACCTCTTTCAAGGAAATTCAGGAAGGTTCACTTTTAAAATAAATGACATAGACCAACCTCAAACAAGGAAGCACAGCTACCCACATACTGTGCACACTCAATAATTTAATTTAGAATATATTTTACTTCAGTTTGCCAACTCTAAATATTTAATAAAGCACAAGATCTTTGATTATCTGCATGTTTGATTTAGTTTATGCCGGATGCCCTTCCCATTTATCCTGGCTGGGGACCAGCAGTAGGACTACACTGGATTGTTGCACCCCATGTCTGGAATATAAGATACTAAGTTAAAATAAGAACATTCTTAACTTTCGTTTCATAATTTTTGCAAGTACCAGAAGATTAAGCAACACATTAAATCAAAGCTTCTCCTGAGGTTTGGTTTCACATTTTTGACGTCGTTGTTGCTCTTGCATTTCTCCAGCCATCTGTCAAATGTTTATTTGCCTTAACAGTCCTCATTGTGTCTGATTTCAGAGGGCAGCTTACACCGCGGTGCTGCAAGAGTGGCTACGTGTGTCCTGCCACAAAACGGCCGACACAGCTGTTGTCAAGGCCTACATGGACACCTTCGCCTCAATCTCCCCTCAGCTGCTTGAATTTGTCATAAATATGGCCGATGGCAACGGGAATACAGCCCTTCACTACACTGTCTCCCACTCCAACTTTCCCGTGGTGAAACTTCTGCTGGACACAGGTGAGTTCTATGCTTTAATGTGAAAACAACAGAGGATCTGGAGAACAATTGGATAATAAGAGAAGTCAAATCTCATAAGACTGAAGAGTCAAAGTAAAGTGTTATGGTTATTTGTTTATTATGATAATCTCTACAGTTTAAGAAATGGTAAAAAGTCATATTAAATTTTAGTGGTAGCCTATTAAAATACAGACTCCCTCTTGAGATATTTAAGTCTGATACATGGTAACGATCCTTTTTACTTTGTTGTGCTGCTGTTATATCACCTGTCAAATTGATTGGCCTCTTTACCTGACAGGCTTGTGTAACGCTGACAAGCAGAACAAGGCGGGCTACACGGCCATCATGCTGACGGCTCTGGCTGCTTTCCACTCCGACAGTGACCTTCAAACTGTCCTGCAGCTGCTGCGCACAGGGGATGTCAATGCCAAAGCCAGCCAGGTGCGCCCTCTACTGCTCATTAGTTTTTACTGCGTCTCCACACTCAAAAAAAGCCCAATGTCAAGCTTTGGTACAGCTTTGGTGATTATCATTGGGTTTTTGGAGGATATATCCATTAACAGGGACATTTTTTCTGAGCTACAAGTTTCTTATGAAACTGACAATTATCTGGAAAATAGTTCTTGCACCATTTTCAGTCTTTATTTGTCTGAAACTTTTTATTTGTGAAATTTTTGAACACATTCCACAAAAATCTGAATACTTTGTGATTTTGTAGGGAGTGCAATTTACCACCTTGGGAATAGTGCAGGTAGCAAAAGCCAGTGACATGCAGGAGACCAGTGATTACAGTCTTTGTTGCTTTCCTTACAGTGATTCAGTAAGCCACGCTAACTAATTAAATTTGGATCAATGTGGGACATGACAACAAGTGTTAAAAGTCGTGCATTTTTATGAAGCAAATCTAAAAAGATGCCCAGTTCTCACTTGCTCCGTTGGTTTGATCTCTGTTAGCAATCACATTAAAATTTCTCTAGAAACTAGACTGTCTTCTTACAAGTGATTTTAGGGACTCTCCTCAAAATGTATCTGCTGCAGAATGTACACAAATGTATTCTCTGTATGTCCACAGTTTGGGGAAATAATAAGGGTAAACAATGTGTGTTGGTAGGCTGGACAGACAGCGCTGATGCTGGCAGTCAGTCACGGTAGAGGGGACATGGTGCGAGCGCTGCTGTCCTGCGGGGCACAAGTTAACATCCGCGATGACGACGGCTCCACTGCACTCATGTGTGCCTGTGAACATGGTCATGTGGACATTGTGCGTCAGCTGCTGTCAGTGCCAGGATGTGATGCCACTCTCACCGATAATGTAAGCATTCCAGTTCCGTCTGTGGTTATTGTGACTCCTTCCCAAACCCAGTTTTACCGATATTTTCTCATTGTGTTTAACAGGACGGCAGCACTGCTCTGTCCATTGCCCTCGAAGCCAGTCAGAATGACATCGCTGTGCTTCTGTACGCTCACCTCAACTTTGCAAAGCCTCCTTCCCCTGTGAGTATATAAATATGCTGCTAACACACAAAGTAGCCTTTTCACACCAACATTCAACAATCCATGAAATGTGCCATGGACGTGATTGCCACTTTCCATGGCTAATAACACACGAGTAATTATATTATATTCTTGTTTGCATGCAACCCATCCAAACAGGATTTTGTCACATATTGGAAACACATCCTCTCTCAATCATTCCTTCAACCATTGTATTTAAAATAAGCCTCCCTCCCACATCTGGGCAGTGTTGCAATATTTGCGTGTTCTCAAAAATATGTCAATATGCAAGAGTTGCATATGGTTTACGACATGCCTACAGAAATTAAAGTTGGCTTTGGGTTGAGCAAAAATAGCAAACAGGAAAATCTGTTTAAGCCAGAAACCAATTACCCACAAGCTTGCAGCTGTCAAACAAGTCACTGCCTAGAATACATACACATTCTCACCTAATGTGGGCTTTATGGTGTATGTTTGTACAGTTCGTTGGCTAAACAGAACGAGAGATACACAACTTTGTCATATAATTTGACTTCCACATGCTCCCCAATAAAACCTAAACTTCACTCATTTTTTTAAGTTTATTTTTTAAGTTTCCTAAAGTGACAGCACAAAGCTAAAACATGCAGACATGAGTCTGCTTCTATTTCTCTATCCTACCAACAACCTGCACTCATCTTTGAGGTATGAATCACTATTCTAGCCTCTCAGCTGGCTATTAGTTTGTGTATAACACATAGCTGACCATAAACAGGCAAGATGTGTCATAAACTACTATATAAACCCCCAACTGATGGACAAATTCCAGATGTGCTTTATGCATTTTATTTCACAACCTGGCTAATAAACTGCAACAAGTACTAACAAAGATTATTTTTGAAAAAACTGAAATAAACTACCAGGAATGTGTAATAACATGTAATTTAAATGTGTATGTATGGATGACTGGGAATGTATATTAAAAGAAAAGAAGGGAACCCAAGGACCAAGCTGTAGCTCAACCAGTCATAGCCTGAGCACACCTGGCCCTGTGTTGCTCATCCAGATAATTACCCTCAGTCAGCTCCTTCAGGACAAAGCACAGCATGATCAAAACAAAGCAGAGTCACCTAGTGAACAGATGGCCCAGGAGATGGTATAGTGTCTAAAGAATGCTCCAACACATGAATGATTACAAGTCTTAACAAGAACATGCTTCAGTGGGATTAATTCTGAATATTAATTAAGTGTAATATTAATGTCCATGTAAAAGTAGTAATCAAGAGGTTCTTTACATGAACAGAAATCACTCCTGGAAGAGAAAATATATGGTAAATATGATGCACTTAAACAGTGGAAGGATCTAAAACTGAGATTTTTCTCGCATTTGCAGTAGTAGCTGTGACTTCACAAAATGTACACGTGTTCCCAGTGTTACGTTCATGGGTTTAGAGAGAGGGAAGCAGGAGATTGACATATGGATTATTGCTGCAGTGGCAGCAATGTACACTGATCTGGTGAAGCAAAGCTGTTGATTTACCAAATAATCTGCATTCTTCCCTCACCTGTGATCACGAGCTGTGGAAAGTGACTGAAAAAAGAAGAACGTGGGTACAAGCAGTAGAAATGTGTTTCCTGTAAAGGGTGGAGGGTTATCTCTTAGAGATAGGATGAGCTTGGTCATCTAGGAGGGGCACAGAGTAGAGTTGCTACTCCTTGCAAAGTACTTTGGGCGTGGGAAAAAGCCCCAGGGCAAACCTAGCACACGTTGGGGAGACTACATCGTTCAGCTGGCTTACCTTGGTGTTCCCTGATAGATGGATGGATGTGAATGGATGGATTAACCATAATAAATTTGTTAAAAAGTTCTAAACTATAATATATATTGTTTTTTTCACTTCCAGGTTTCCCCCAAGTCTCCCCTCTTGGGCTCCTCTCCTCCTGCTGGTGAACTAAAATAAACCACACGCCTACAACTCAGCTACACAGCCAATCCACAGATGTTTATTCATCTATGTAATTAAAAGAAACATCAAGTTTTTTTGCTCGTTTTTTTTTTTTCACCCTGAATAATTTAAATATGTGCAGATAATAACAAGAGAGCTCACACCATTGTTACTCATTGCTTATTGTACACAGTGGTCTTACTTTAATCCTAGTGGTGGTTGGAAAAGTGTGAAACTGAATGTCGTTCTAGTTTTGCAATAATCCAGTTGTCAGCACTGTTTTTACAAAACCAACCTGTTCACCGCATTTCACTATACGTTCAATTGTTATGCACTCGTTCTGTTATTCCATATCAGTTTTATATAAGTCGGCTCGTAGAGCAGCGTGTTTTCATTGTACCATAGCTGTTTCACAGTAGCATCATTTTGTGTGACCATCACAGTCATTTGGAATAACTGAAGCCACCCCTCTCGTGCATAAGTGTCCTTGCATCAACTGGCTCATTGGTGCTGCAAAATATAACACTTCAGTAGTCTGTTGATATTTGTACACAAGATTTATTTACTTAAGAGTATTTTTGATATTGATTTTAAAAAAATTCTTACTTAATTCAGGACCTCGTGGTTTTATTTCCCAGGTGTTGGTTAACTTTTACACCTTTTTAACCAGAAATTATTTTATGTGTTTATCACATTCCCCAAATCAAACCCAAAGATGTCTGTTTCACATCACCTCTTTTTAAAGCTGCTTGTTTTGGTAATAATGTTAACACAGGTGGTGTTAAAGAGAAGAGAGGTCACCATTATTCTCTGATGGCTGCGGTACTATGGTCTTTGTATTTTTATATGTGAAGGTTTTTTTGGATGGTTGATTAGAGGGTATCTGTGTTTGTGATGTGTGCTTATAAAATTTAACAAGACTTTGTTGAGAAAGCGCTGGTGAAGCCGGTGAGATTCGTCAGGGAACCAGAAAGTAAGTGATTTTGGTCTTAAAAGGGCGTGCCGTGTAAGATAGGAATATTAAAATAATATATGTCAGTGTAAACTGGTAATAATTATGCCTGAAATCGAACTCCTTGAACTAAAGTGCATAGGCTATTGATGTCAAAGTTTCTATTACTTTTTAAAGATGTTTTACCAATTTTCATATTCACTTTTAAGCAAATTTTTTATAAACTTTCAATTTTTTTAAGTATCTATCTTTTATACGTTTGGAGTTTTTTTAAGCTCACGCCTGCGTTATGTAATCACACAGCTCTGTAGTTAATGTTTTATGATGGTTTTATGAAAAAATGCTAGATTGTGTGTCTCTTCTTCTAATTTGTGCATTTTGGAAAATAATAAATAAATGTGGACCACATGTTGTTTTGTCTTGTAAGTTCCACTCAGTGATGTACAAACAAGGTAAAAACAGTTTGCCTATAGGACCCCACAAGTTCCACTAGAGGGAGTCCCAACATAAACAACTGTGTGTGCAGCACAACATTACTGTTAAGCAATTAAACCCTGTAACCCCCTTTTTTAAAAATTGGAGTGTTTATTGGATGTTCTGATCGGGGGTTTTTTTACAAAAAAAAAGGTAATTTATATTTACATTTATAGGTTTTAATGGGCATCATTTTTGCTACCTTTGCCATTTTTGTGCTTTTTGTTTGTTGCTCACAGAAGCAGTGCATGTGTCTGATGGTATACATCAGGGTTTTCAGGAAACTGATGATGTGGAGTTCTCAAAACTCATGGGTCAAATATGATACACTTGGTTTTACATGGTAAAAATCAGCAATTTATGCCCTCCTGTGTTTTAAATGCACTTTAGAACAGCATGCAGCAACACTGCATATGAGCGGGCGGAGGGAGGTATGGGGTCTTCATTCACCCCTGCTCTTTGTTGACTGTCGGGCCTGGGGGGCTGGAAGGGGATGTTGGCCGTCCGATTGGGGTCTGGGATGTGGGACCCCCTGTTACTGGTAGACGGGGTCGGTCTGCCTGCCTCCACTCCGGGGAAAAGTTTTACATCTTCTGGGTCTGGGTGCGGCTTACCCCTCCGGGGGCGAGGGTACCTGGACCTGGGGTTTAGAGTATGTTTGGGAAGTGTGATTGTGTGTACAGTGTCTATTTATGTCTGTCTCCACGTCGGGTGAATGCCGAGTATTTGTTTATGTGGGGGTGGGAATGCAAGGTTATGTCAGTGTGTGCCTGTACGTCTGTCTATATGTCAGGTTGTGTCTTAGACTCCGCCTCTCTGGGAAAATCTCGAGCTCTCCAAGATATAGAGGCCTATCTCCCCTCACCACACTCCCTGCCAGTGACCGATGCCCTCAGATGTCGGTGCATTGGTGGTTCTTGGTGTCTGGGGCTGGGCGTTCATGTATGTATCAGCTCACTCCTGGTGACCTCTTGGCCAGACCGGCACCTGTGGCTCGGCTGGAGCCCCTTCCCGGGGGTGGGGGGCCCTCAGGCCTCTATCCTCTGAGCCTGAAGCTCGGTCCTCTCTGGCACAGCTGGCTGCCGGCAAAGCCCGCAGGCACGCCACTACAGCCCCCTCTGACCTCCGCTCCATGGCTGCAGGGTGACCCTTCATCTGGGGCTCTCCTCAGCTCTTCCCAGGAGGGTGGCACAGTTGAACCTCTGGTGGTCCTCCTTGGGATCTCGTACTCTGGAAGCTCTGGATGTCTGGGGCCTAGGTCTCCCCCATGCCTGCTTCATGCCCTGGGGGACGGGGCTATGGCTCCCCACACTCCCTAGCACATCGTTACATGGAGAAACCTTTTGAATACAAGCGCGCTGATCCACACAGGTGTGTACACACGGGTGTTCACAGACACAAATCACACCTTTCTTGGCTGCTACTTCAAAGCACATTGTGTACGCACTATCTTGCGTGCTGCACAATAACATTTAACATTTACTATCTAATATATAATGTTACCAGTCTATTGTAAAAAAGGTTGTTTATATTATGTTGCTTTTTCTTGTTTTCTCTTGTTTTCTCTCTCTCTCAACAGGTGATCCAGGAATTTTTTTCTCACCTCCTTTTCTTACTATCCTATCCCCCCCTCTGCTCTTCTTTCTCTCCTTCTCTTTCTTCCTCCCTGTCCTATCCCTCAGTCATGTCTGTCCCACCTGTAACAACTGAAAATAAAACAAATACATATTTATAATATAGGTCAATCAAATGGATCAATATGGTGAGCTCATGATGATTTGGTAAAGTAAAACCGCTAGGCATCCTTTTTTTTTGGCCTTCAGACAACAATTCTGATGGTTAAAGAGCCAAACGGGACAGGCAAAAAA
>VUQR01012063.1:0-17136 GCA_015108515.1 Hemichromis elongatus
CAATAAAGAGTATTTCATATATCAGTCTACTCTTCATTTTATCACAAACAGTTATCACAGCTCAGACATTATCTGTTTACAACCATTCAGACAGATTTAGTAATGCCAACATAATAAAAGAACCATATTTGTCTCTCATATATACTACATCTATATATCCACTGTCATAGATGTTTGTCTTTGAGTGAAGATTTCAGGTGACAGGAAATATAAATAACTGAATCTTTACTGAAGCTCATTATTTGACCCAGTTCAAGTTCACCGCTGTAATAACTAATAACGATAAATGTAATATTAACTTTATTATTGTCCATATTACATTTATATTACGAAAGTGAGATGACTTTAGTCTCATGAACAACATTAGCTAATTGTTATTTACTAGCTAATCTTAAAATGACTGTTCAGTACAGAAATCATGCTTTTACAGTCCTGTGGTCTCCGCCTCAGAACCTAATCCTAACCCATACAAAAACAAAACAGATGAGCAAAAGAATTTTCTCCTTCATTTCTGTCAAACAATGCTGTATGAAACGTTTCCAGCAGTTAGTATCATGGTTACTAGGCAACCTGAACAGCGCGAGGAGGCTAGACCGTTCCATTTCACAAGCCTTGCACTTATGGCCTTAGCGGCCCTTGAGGATCGTTAAGGCCTGAATTGGGACACAGCTTCAGTTAGGGCTGGACCAGGTGACCCTGAATCCTCCCTTAGTTATGCTGCAATAAACATAGGTTGCCGGGGGGGATTCCCATGATGCATCGAGTTTTTCCCTTTCCAGTCACCTTTCTCATTGTGTTAATAGACCTCTCGGCATTGAATTGTACCCGTTATTAATCTCTGCCTCTCTTCCACAGCATGTCTTTATCCTGTTCTTTTCTTCTCTCACCCCAAACAGTCGCAGCAGATGGCCGCCCCTCCCTGAGCCTGGTTCTGCTGGAGGTTTCTTCCTGTTAAAAGGGAGTTTTTCCTTCCCACTGTCGCCAAAGTGCTTGCTCATAGGGGGTCATATGATTGTTGGGTTTTCTCTGTATGTACTATTGTACAAATAAAGCACCTTGAGGGAACCGTTTTTGTGATCTGGCGCTATATAAATAAAATTAAATTGAATGAAGAGTAAAAAGGAAACTGACAGGCTATTTTGTTCAGACTGGCACGGAGGTGTGTTTTGTGCCCAAGCATGCTAAATGGGACAAAATATAGAACTTATTACACAACCCAAGCATTTATGGTAAGATCACAAGTTTCTGATTGTCAGTGTGATTGGGGTGGCTGTATAGGCAGTGTCGTTAGCTGATTGTTCTTACACACCAATCACTAACTACACTACCAGTACAACCACGACGCACACCAGCGCAACTGTATCGGCTTTCATACCGATCTTATTTACAGGTAAATTTAGATTCAGTGTTTTTCAAAGAACTTTTGGGATGATTTATTTAAAGGTGCTAAATGTTAGGTTAACTAAAGACTGTTTGAGAGGGAAAAACAAATAAAAAAAAAAAGCCAACATGTTATAGCCAATAGAGCTGGCACGAATCTATTTATTTCTTTTCAATGACAGTTCAATGTTACTTTATTCACACTTTAATTTAAAAGGGACAATTAGAGTGAAGAATTATTTAAAATATTGATTTTCAAATCTTAAAAACATACTTAAACAGCATTACTTTAAATCAGGTACAAATAAGCTTATCCATTAAAAGATGTACAAAGTCTGTGGCCTAAATCCAACATCAGCTGTAACCAGATTCTGCTTTCTAGCTTTAAGGCTAGGATCGCGATTTGCTGACCCAGTGGTACTTGTCAACACGAGGCCCAGTGAAGGTGAACGTGGCTCGATAGGACCTGAAGCCTTTCTGGCTTGAGAACTGGGCTCCAGCAAGAGCTCCAGGAGGTGGGAACACATCTACAGGAAAGCCTTTCCGCTTCTCCCTCAGCCAGGTCTGAGGGGCACCTGGAGAAAACTCGCTGAACTGAGAAGAGGTACAAAATTTATTTAGAAAACCAAGATATCTTAAAGAAATATTAAAATACTTTGCCAAAGGTCAAGCCTTATAATTTTCATTCAGCAGAATTAAATTTTTAGCCAAAAGCAGACTGTGCTCCTGAAGAAGGTTGATCAAATTACACTTTTGCCTATTTTCCAAGTATACAGAGAATGGAGATGCTGATATAAAACACTATCATCATCATCATCAAACAAGCTTGGGAGACTTTAAATTTTACTGCATTTCATATATTCAACTTACCCTGTAAACACTGTTGGGGTTGCTGACAGTCGGAATGGTTTTGGGTTCACTGTTCGTGGTTGGGATTTGAGCAGGGCAGAGAGTTGAAAGGCTGCTGCTGCTGGTACTCGTGCTCATGCTGATGTCTCCACCTCCGTCCTCGTCCTCATCAGAGGAGCTTCCTGATGGGACCTCCAGACCCGCCCGTTCCACAGCTTCATGGATGCGGCGGGACAATTCCCCATCACCACGCCGACAGCTGTCCACTGTTGAGACGCAGAATGGACTGCTGTGTTCACCATACCTGCAGAGATGAAGAAAATTAAATTTAGAAAATGAAGGAAAATTTAGGTTTCACAACTTCTTTAAAAATTTATAATTACAAAGCGCTATTCTATTATGAGGTCAGTATATGCACGAACTAGAAGTTCCAACTTAACACTGCTCTAAACATTTGTTCCCCCCACAACTCTCTTCTAATGATCTAAAAAGCTGCCAACTCTGTGACCACCACAGCCCGATTCATGTGCTTCAAACATCTTAATTGAGAGGCAGGAAACCAGGTTTATATATATATATATATATATAAAAAAAGCTCCAGCATAGAAGTCAAATCAGCCTTTTTTCCCAGTCACAATCCATTCTCTCCCTCAGCAGCAATGATCAACTCTGAATATACTAGTGCATGCCCTTGCCAACATCAAACTTAATTACAAGTAAACAGATCCTTATTTGTTTAAATTAAATTATAACTATAGAGTATATAGTGTGGTAGCTGCATTAGCTAAAAATAAAAAAAAATAAAAAAATCATCATTCATCTTGCTAAATGGTTTCCAGCCAATGCAATGGTATAGTGATATAGATGAGAACCTTCACTTTGGCTGTTAACTCCTGCTGATCTAGATAAAGATTTCATGTATTATAGCAAAATATGCTGGCTTTATTGATTTAACATTAAGTTTGTAACTCACTGAAACACTTATTAGCTCCAGCTTTGCCAACAAATGATATCACCATCTGTTTGAGCCATAAAGAAAATATTAATTAAACCAACCACTTGTTCTCAAGCGTTGCCACTGTGTGGTTGATCCATAATTATGGAGACCCCCACCAAAAAAAAAAAAAAAAATCTTGCTCAGTTAATGTCAGCTATAGCTTCAGGTAGGCCTTGGATATTGAAATAAGTGTCACCAATTTGCACCAATTGTCACTAAACCTAATAAGCATTTTCTTCAAACTCTGCTTTTTAAACTGTGACATTAAAATAAATGGTTATCCATGTCTTAATGATATCACCACTAGGTTAGCAAGTTAGATGTGAAACCAGATGGACTGGGGACTTCGAAATTGGAAACGATTACACTTTGCAAAACAATATTAAGTCTTAATTTGAAAGCTACATCAGAACTCTTGTCTTTGAAACCAATGAAACTTTCATCTTCACACAGGTACGCTCCAATGCAAGGTGACTAATGATTAAAGCGAACCTGCAGGAAACCTCTCCAGGGTCGACCCACACCGTCAGCTCCTGGGGCAGTCCCAGGTCCTCGTACCTCACCCCGCTCCGCTCACAGGCCTGCTCCAGCACTGGGTCCTGCAGCCGAACACGGTTCATACGCAGACACCTGGAATACACCGGGTAGCTCAAAGCAAGTATTTTATCTAGTGTTGCAATTTCACATGGTCACCAATACATCAAGTTCAGTAAAGATCTAAGATATACATAGAAGAGTAGTAGTTAATGCCAGCTAAAGGGGGTTTACAGCCAGACAATTGGGAATGGCATCAGCACATTTTTTAAATTGTACCAAAACAAACTGAAGATCTTCCTTTCAAGAATCATAAAATTGTATCATTCTTTGTACCGAACCAAATAATGGAAATATGCAGAACACAGAACTATAGAATTGCTTGTCACATGTTCATGTTTTTAAATGCAAGCCAGACGTATTTTAATTAGAGTACAAAAAAAGGGGGGGGGGGTTCCCACCACAAGTGCCATTGGACTACAACACAATCTTACAGGGCCTAGCACTGCCCAAAGGGCAGTGGAATGCAACTTAGTGCATTTACTCTAGTACTTTTCTGAAGAACAGCTGCAATGCAAAAGTATTTTTATTATGCTTGTTTCTACTCCTGTTCCACTGTAAGTAGTCTTGTACTTTGAGCTGCAAGTCTTTAGACCTTTTCTTTGGTTGCTCAGATAGAGTGAGCAGATTGCAGGTCAGGCAGCATTCTGAGCAGCCGAGCTAAGCTTAGAATTAATCTGCCAACATTTAGCTGGAAATCCATTATATTCCTGTGAATAAACCTGAGAGCTACAGTCCTGCTTCTGGACCGAGGCCAGTAAAGTGGAGCATTACAAAACACTTCCATTTTTAAGTGTTTATCCAGGTCTTTTGATCATTTGTAAGGTTAAACAACATTTGTTATTTTAAGTAAAGAATCAAGACTTAATTACAAAGTGGGTTCATATTTGTTGCATTTCTGGAGGCAGCAAGAGTTTAATAACCTTACAAGAACTTTCAGCTTGGTTGAACTAATCGACAGTTTACTGCGGCAACAGTTGGAGCAAAAGCATTTGATTTGGATTACTGACCTGTAGGCCTGACCCCTGGCAGGTGCACTTGGGTGCCAGTGGTTCTTGTAGTTCTCAAACAGAAGGGAGGTGAGGGAAGCAGCAAAGCGCTCTCTGCTGTCATTGCCCAGACATCCGTAACGTTTCACCAGCCGAGCCACAAAGAACACAGCAGCAGCAATTTCCTCCTTCATTGCGACACACTTACAGAACACAGCAAACTCAAACTGTATTTCTAAAAAAAAAAAAAAACCTCTTCAGATAAAACACATATAGGGATTCTAGTATCACAGAAAATAAAAACTCTACAACAAAGTGAAAACCAAACAATTCAAGCAAACATATTTGCTGCTGAAGCTCAACAGAGAACTCAGCTTGGATTGTAAGGCTGCTTCATCAAAACACAAATATATCTACATGCATCTAAATGTGCAAACGCAGCAGCACTCTTCTCAGCAGTGAAGAAACCTCACTCAAATCAAATTCTAAAACAGAGTTTTTAATAAAACCACAGTTCAGCTGTGCAAAAAAGCTGCCACAGCTGATGCTGATTTACTTAATGACTCCTCTCGGGGTTAAAGTGTAAACAAGCCCTTGCTGTACTTTTTCAATGTTAAAATGCCCTAAATTTGATGAAATATGCAAACAGTTCTGTGTAGCAGAAACAGACATCTACATTAACTCTATCTGTAAAGCCCAAGCCCTCATCAGAACATGAGAAGTGTGGCATTTCTAATGATGGTGCAAGGTCGAAAAAGTTGTTTTTACAACTTGTATATAACTCTTTGACTCAGTTTCAGTCAAAATCAGTTTCACGTATATATTTATGGTGTTACTGTTGTGCAAGATGGTTCTGGTGCTTTTCTCTGTGGAGTTTGGATGTTCTATACCTGCATGTGATCTCCGTGGTTCCTCCCACAGTCCAGAAACGTGCATGATGGACTTAGCAGCCAATCAAGATATTTATCTTTGCTTGCACCTCTGGAGTTGTTAGTCAGTGATTACATCAAGCCTATTTTGTTATGTAGAAAAAAGAAAGCTGGTCCTAACCAGACATGATGTGTGTGATTTTAGCCACACACTGATATGTTAGAACACTAACATAACAGTTAGTGTTCATCAAACAGTGACTTTAATAGTGCTTGTAACTGATTACTTAGTTTTATAGAATGAAAGTGTAGGTAAATGAAAAAAGAACAATATGTTTTTGTTATTAATTTGTTTGGCGTTCACGAACAGCCGCTGTCATCTGACTATATGCGGTGATATAATGAAGATAAAAGGAATAACGTGATAAATTAATACATCTGTCATGTCACGTCATGGCTTTCCATACATGCATGAAGAAATTGTGCCACAGGCCATTACAGTACACAGAAAGCCAGAAGTGGGGAAAGTAGCTGTGAGATACTAATGTAAGTTTTCCAAACATTCAGTTGATCAGACAAGTCTGAAGCCGGTGCCTCCTATTTAGCCAAACGAGTGAAACAAATACAGATGATTTTTTTGGTAGGTGCAAGTCAAACCTTCTTCTAAGTAGGCTTGGAAACTATAATCTTGACAAACTGACTCATCTATTTTTTTTAAAACCTCAATAACAAAACAGGGATTCTCTGTATGTTAGTTTTTTGTGTGTGTTTCACTCACCCCATCCCTACAGCTGCTCATCCCATCCTTGAATCTTGACAGTTGTATCACTTGCGACCCAAGTAAGCTTCACAGTTGTGTGTGTCACTGTTGGTGTTTTAGTTTCTCTCTCTCCTTTTCTCCCTCTCTCTTATATTACTAATTATTTATTATTAATTCAGTATTTTTAACTCTTAGATGTGTTATTAATGTGACAGCACATAGATTGCAATTTATTACCAATCTTTATTCCCCCAAGAGAACAAATTATGTTTAACAATACTAATAAAAAGTTACTAATGTTATTTAGCAGCTACCTTTACTTTTCAAACATTTTTATTTATCATTTTTTTTTTTTTAAATCGAGGAAATGGATTTTACCAACTAAATAAACAAACATACAAAAACACAGCAAATTAATAATCACAGCATTTATTTTAATTATAAGTGAACAGTGAATTTATATAAAGCCAATTCCATTCTGTCAAAAAAAAGGAAAAAAGAAAAACATCTTTGTACAGCAATGACACAAGCTAATCACAAATAAAAGTGCAAATGATCAGTGGGAGTGAAGAGAACACGTACAAAATTATGATTTTCTTCTGCTTTAAGGCAGAAAAGAAGTTGAAAACTTGGCAGTTACAAAGTTCTACTATTAAGTTTCTTAAACAGAAAAATAATGAAAATGAAATTAATCTGAACTTAGCAGTACAAGAAGCACTGCCTTTAATAGATGAAATCCAACCTTCAATTACATGTTTTCATGAAGTATAACTAAACAATAAAACCAATACACTACATGTCCAGAAAAAGCCTTTTGCCCTGCAAGTTTTCATCACAAGGATCATTGATGCCAAATTATTGGCCCTTAAGTCATTGTAACGGTGTTTCATTTTAGTTAATAAGAATAAAAATAAATACATCGCAAACACTGGTGGGAAAAATCACTAGGCCTGAAAATGTGAAATAATGTGGTTGACAAATAGCACCAGAACAGTTTAAATAAAAACACAAAAAAATAAAATCAACACGTCTTGATTTCAGGTTAACTGAAGATTTAAATAAATAGACAAATCTAAAGATTGTCACATAAGATCAGCAAAACAAAAAAATCAAGTAAAATCAATAAAACCAATTACATAATTAGAAACTGTATCCTTAAACATAAAATAAGCATGTACAATCATGATTCTAAATATTTGACAATCAGAAAAGAAGAGAAACCTTTGGACGTTTAAAAGCTTAACGGTACACAGAACATTACAGTGAATTTCCAACTCTGTGGTTTTACTGTTGGACTCTAGCAAAGCGGTGAAAGGATCACAATTTCAAACGATCCCCATTTATCTTAGATCGGACATTTGCTCAGCCCCTCAATTCATCCCGTGTCTGAATCAAACCTTCTGATTGGCTGTGGGTGGGGCCTCTGCGCTCACAGCCAGAGCCCTGTCTAAGATGACCATATTTGGGGTATCCACCATGATTCACATCATTCATCCAAATGTGAGGAGAAAAAACAAACAAACAAACAAAACCTCGAAACTTGCTGTTTAAAGCAATCTGAAGCCTGGGGTTTCGGATTACAGGGATCATTTCTATGCTGCTGCTGATTATTATGGGCATTCATCATCTGGACTGTAGACATATCACAGGGGTAACTGAAAAGCAGAAAAACAGGTTAAGCAGAAAGTCAATTACCCCACTGTGACATAAATTTGTGGAAACGTGAAATATGAGAGCGAATGTCAGTTACCACTCCTGGTTTTACAGAACATTAGGAGTGATGACGAAAACATGTTCTGTAATTTAATTGAGCCAATCTTCGACTGTTGTTCAGTTCAGCTCTGTTCATAAATAAGTACACGACAGAAAGCCTCATCCTCATCATTTACCTGTCTGAGTGTCACAATCACATTTACATTCACAACAATGTGCAAAAAGTAGCTGTTAAACTCAGATTTAAAAAATAATTATAATATTTTTTGTGTGCCATCCTTAACAGTTAACAACTGTAACAGAGAATTAAACTTAAACCTAACGTTCTTCAGTTCAAATGACAATTTGGTTTTCCAGTAATTTCATCATTAAAAAGAAATTCACATTTATTATGTTGAATGATTCAAAGACAATTGTATGTTAAGTAAATGTTTAATATTATCCACATTTACATGGGTACATCTGAAAATGCTGTTTGCACATCAAAGAGGTGTCCATCCAGGAAAAGCATTATAAACATATACTGCACCATATGTTTATAATACTTTAGAATAATAATGAAAGTCATTGAGGGGGAAACAACTAATTAAAATTTAATGTAATTTAAAAAGCAAAGCAAAACAAAACCCCAAGTTTGAAATCAGGCAGGTCTGCACTTTTTCCTTCTGCTTAGAATTTCCTGCTGATAATTTCTTAATAAAAAAAAAAAAGAAGATCAAACACACTTAGAACTGCAATATTGTTACTTCAGTGTGAACAGAACCCAAACCTGAAGACACATCTTTGTTTTCAGATGTACCCGTGTTATGAAAAACATCTCAGACATTTGACTTGAACCTCAGTCTTTAACCCACTCCTTGGATTAAACTCTGTACTCAGATTAACAGTGTGCAGACAATAAACAAACAATAAAAAAATCTGTGCACTCACTGCAGCGATGAAGCGCCAGAACAGGACTGGAAGAAAACAATTACAGAATATCATCATTATCAGGCGATTCTTGTGAACTGTAAGGCTGTAACAGCACATCGCTCCCAGGACTCCAAGAAAACCTATTTTAAAGTGACCTCTGAAAGCAGCACGTTCCATTAGTCAATAACGAAATGAAGTACACTTAGACGTACAAGGACGCAAAGTGAAACAGCTCACTACAAACTCTGGAACACAAACTGGAAAAAAAAATTAAACGCTACAGCAGTTTGAGGGGAGGTAAAATCTACCAACATCTCCTCTGAAAGTTTTTTTCACTTTAAAAAATGTGCACAGGATGACAGCATTTAGGCTGGAAGACTGTTTTAGTTGGGATTCTAAAGTCAGGATCAATTAAGGATCACTCAGTGGTACCATGTGGCCTGTTTGTTTAATTAGCATGATTAGAGTACAGAGTACTCAGAGGCCCGGGCTTAACCACGACACTTAAACAGCTGCCTTTATGAAAATTGTTACACAGTTAACAAATTGTCCCAATTAAACTACAAGATGCATAAAATTATGATCCTAACTGTGCTATGGAAGAGTGCTGCCCAAAGCTGCTTGAAAGACTCAAGCAAGCTTGATAGAGAAGAGTTGAGATGCTGAGACACTAAAGCACTCTCAGGGCCAGATCATTAAGCAGATGTTAAGGAAAGGAGGACTACTGTATGTAGTGCAAATACAGCCTAAAAAAGCCCAAACATTTCTGCAGCTGAAATAATTCAATATGAGCGGACACTGTGTGCGTCTTTTAATCAAAACCAGAGAAGATGCGATTAGAGGAAGAAACAGATTCACAAAATCCAATCAGGTTTTTCAGTATTTGAGAAAAAGATGGCAAATGCTATGTGGATGAGGACGACCAATGGGGTGCTGGTTTATAAAATATTAGTCAATTATAACTTAAAGAGCACAGCTGCCTACAACAGTGCGGTTAAAAGATTTTGATATAATAAGCAAAAAAACAAAAAAAACAACAACGGTATTTGACCAGCACCCAGACACAAAATGAGGGGAAAAATCTTTTTATTTTAAATAAACGTTAAACAAGTAGTTAAAAATAAACGTAAATATGTTTGTGGTCTGTTTTACATGGGTGGAGTTCAGAGAATGTGATTTACAAATTTACACACGTCACTGAGTAATCTACATCAACTACAGTGACTTATTACAAAGACCAAGGGCAAGCGTGGGACGGGACGCAATTTGGCACAGAACTGAGGTTAAAAGAGGAAAGACGTGGTAATAAGGCCTTGTATGTACAGGAACATGCCTCAGGAAAAATACATCCACCTCTGTGTGTGAATGTGTCTGTACATAGATTTACACTATGTACTGATCGTTCTCTTGTTGGTGTGGCAGCAAGCTCCACTCACCACCGACTACCTCCTAATACTTATTCAGATCGATGTGAACAGAACTGAAAAAAATAAACAAAACAAACCCTTTTGTTAAGGATTGGCTGCTTTGAATCAAGTATTTCTTAATCAGAGCTGATGTGGGCTATTTACTCTTCACAGGCTCAGGTGGTTCAGATATCTGACTTCAAAACAAAAGAACAGAACAAATTAATAGCAAAAACCTTTAGATAAACAAAAAACGCCAATGTGTTGGGTTATTTTCCACTAAACTCCACATTGATAACTCACTGGAAGAGCCATCATCCCTCTGTTTCAGTGTCAACTTTGTTGTACCTTCATCTCTCTCTCAGTAACAGTCACTTTGTCATGTGTACCACTCATTCATGCCAATCCTCACTGTTCAGCAGTTAAAATTAGATTTTCTGAGCAAATTTCATGCGCCATCTTTCCCCTTAAACAGAGCTTTCTACACATTTGTTTTAAAATCTACCAGCCTTGTTCCTCCCAGGTCTATAAACTATGTTTTCCTTTGTACGTGTGTCAGCTGTGTCTAAGAATCCTGAGCAAATAATTAGAAATGTGTACTCTGTCCTCTGAAAACCCAAGTTTAAAAATCTACTCATGCAATCCACACACTAATCTGTTTCTCATCAGCTGAGAAACAAAACAAAACACATTGTCCTCTAAGCTTTCCCTCTTTTGCTAGAACGACACATTTAGCTGCCTGAGGAGGGTGAAATTGGGAGTGAAATCACTTGACCACAACAATCTTTAAAACAGAACCGGTGACCAAACAAAAATTAATAAAAAATAAATAATAAATAAACTCTTGAAATGAAACAGGTATTTTGTTCAAAGGGAGTGTGAATATAGTTTTGCCAAATCTCCTGGTGCTGCCATGCTCATGCCCCACTTATCTCCGACACAGTCCCATCAGGACGGACAGTCGTACTGCCGGCTCTTATTAAAATGGGAGCTTCTTCAGCTGCTCAAAGGTGATGAAGAACTGAGAGGTGTATTAAGGAAACACAGGCAGTGGATTGACAGATACAAATACTTCAATGCATTTACCTTGCAAAAAAAGTTGGTATTCAAATTGCACCAATAAAAACATTGACGGAGGGCATCGTTGACAGCACTACGATGGTTCACGGGGTAGGCTGAAAAAATGAATGCCACACAAGTCAATTTAATTTAAGTATTAGCAGTTTTTATTTCCATATTATATATCTAGATTTACCATTTCTGATGCTATTCCAGAGCTTTTATGGGATTATTTTTTCCTAGGAGCTAGAAATGATCCAAAGTTCAATTCCTGTGTTTTTGTTTTCTTTAAAGGATACAATGATGTTCCAAGGTCCCAGTCGTAGCCAGTTAGGCCAAAATCCCTTGTAGAGAGCAAAGAAGCCTTCATTCCTCCACGTCTGCATCAGTCCATCCAATGTTCCTTTGTAAATGGGGTTTCCAGACAAAACTCGCTGGTTCATCATTCGAGTTCTGACCACATCCACAGGATTGGAGGCCAGCGCCCCCGCCAAGCCACATGCAAAACTTGAACTGGAGAAAAACACAAAAAGCGGATAAACTATAGCTATTGCTACTGCACAGTTAAAGAGTGACTTTAAGAATAGTTTAAACTTACATGAAATGTGCTAAAATGGTGTCTCCCATGAGGCCGGAGCGAAGGAGGTGCTTCTTTGTTATGTCATAGACAGGAAGTTCCACTCCGACAACAATAGCTGCTCGCTGTGCTGTGGGGATGACACCCTGAAGAAATGAAGGATGGAGAAAATTAATCAGACCGTAACACTCTCATAGTGCAACTCAGAGAACACAATGAAGCAAGATGGGCGCCTTCTCTGCATAAAGGCATGCAAGTTGCTTTCAGGCTTTGTGCTAAACTTTGGATAGACTGAACCAGATAAGAGAAGAGCTAGACCAGACCTAACTGTAATTTTTATGGGCAAAAATGCTTTGACCTAGACAGCAAAACGCAGCACTCACTCTCCACAGCCCTCTGGTGCCCTCTGTCTGGTAGATGTTGATGAAGTTGGACATCATGCTGCCTTGGAGCAGGCTGCCCTGTGCCTGCATTCTGATCTAAAAAAACAGATTCATAAAACAGTTAATCCATGAGCCAAAGGTTGAGTAAGTTGAAAAAAACAAAAAGGATCAATCACCAGCTGTTACAATAATGTTACAGGTATGCTGTTTCTGAGCACATCTGAGTATTTCTCAGCATATCATTGTCACAACTGCTGTTTAATAAATGATAAAGCAGTTATTTGATATTGACAGAACACATTCCAATATCCTAGGGCTTACTGCCAACATTAGCAGTCACCTTGAGAACATCTGTAGGGTTGGCCAAAGAGGACGACAGGACACCAGACACGACACCGCAGAAGACGTTGATGACCATCGTCTCATCTGCCGCAAAATGACACAGAATGAGCCAAAACCAACTGAAAAACCTACAAATAGGTTATAAAGATCATCCTATAATTAACCAAAGAGTTATTTCTAGAGATTATGTAAATTTTATGAACACCTAATTCAGCTTGTGTATCACTTTAAATACACTGTTCCATCTTCTTTGGGTCTAAACATCATTATTTAGAACAGCAACCGAAACAAAGTTCAGTTATTATTGTTTCTTCTTAATATTAATGTCTGTAAATTACAGAAAAAAGTGTTAATTTTATGAGGATCCAGCCATCCATATTACAGTTTTAAATATAAATACAATTTTTAATGCAAACTGAAAATGTTGCTTTATGACATTTAAACATATGAAAGAATCCACCGTTGCAAATATCTTACATCCTTAAACAAATTTGAGTTATCAAATGTTTTGCCATGGCATGACTGAGCAAGGATATTACCGGTACTCCAAATAAACAGAAAGAATCTTTTTAAAAATACTTTTTTTCAAAAGAATAAGATATGCTGCTCTGGCCCAAGAAGATATAATTGTATATAGTGTTTAAAAATGAAGAGTAGATCCCAACCGATATACAGCGGTCCCTCGTTATCACGAAGTGAAATCCGCGAAGTAGCACACTTGGTTTTTTTTGTTGTTTTTTTACAATTAATTATAGATGTTTTAAGGCTGTAAAACCCCACACTACACACTTTATACACTTTTCTCCGACAGGCATGAACATTTTCACACTTTTCCTTCGACATTGCCGTGTTTGTTGGGGAGAAAACAAACATACATGTGGCACGGCTGCAGGAGAAGCTGATGCACCAGAGCTGCATTGGCTCATCACGCCACTCTTCATAAGTGGTACTGGGTCCTGAGTGGGGGTGTTGTTGTTGTAGGTGATGTGTGCGGCTGGCAGCGGGAGAGCTGCAGCCGAGTGTGTACAGCAACCGTGGTGAAATAATAAAGTATGCTGAAAAGCATGTGTTACAATACAGTAGAGCACTTCAGAGTCACACTGCTAGCGATCAAATATTTATGTAAATTTGAAGAGCTGAACAAATTCTGTACTGTACGGGAGACTGGAGATTATTGACACTGGTGTACAGCCAATCAGGATGCAGAACACAATGCACCGTTTAAAAACCCCCCAAAAAACACCAGCATGTAAAATTGCACCCAAAAAAAATCTGCGAAACAGCGAAGCTGTGAAAAGTGAAAGGATATATAGCGAGGGACCAGTGTATCAGCCCATCTCATTTTTATCTGATTGTACATCCGGATAGTGACAATAAAGGCATTCTATTTCTATTTCAGCATTAGTGTAAATGTTGAAAAAAGTTTTTTTTTAACCAACTTAACAGAAATTTATGAATGTTTTTAAGCCTGAATAAATTAAACCTCCCTGCATGATTTTCTTTTGGCAGTTGCCAAAAATAACTTTAAATAAAAAAGGAAAGTCTGAACACAGCACTATGGAAGCAGAGTGAAGTAAGCAACACGGCTTAGCGGGCAATGCATAGTCAAGTGATGCCTTCATGGCAAGTTGCCAACTACCTTGTAAAATATTTTGCTAGTAGGTAATAACTTACCTAACCTCTGACTATGTTTCCTCTTTAAATGTATACAACAACATATTGTGTATCAACAGTAGCAAATGATATACAAATACTGGAATTATTTCAACTCTATAGAAATCATTACTAGCCTTTTAATGCTAGTAATGATAAAAACAACAAAAAAAAAAATCCCATCTGTTGGGCTCTCTTCTCTTCAGACAGGCTGTCTGAAGTGAAGTTATTTTTGTTTTGAGTAAAAGCTACAATATTAGGAGAGCTACAAACTTAGTGCAGGTTTCTGGAAATTGGAAAGGTTAAAAAAAATAAAATATCAAAAGACACCAAGTTGAAATTACTCACTCCTACTCAGAGCTCTTTTCAAGCACACAGTGGAAGGATCACAGTCAGTTTTATGAGAAGAGAGGGGCAATCATCGTTGCCAATTTGGCTTATCTGCACATAATTTTCTCATATTATCTATAATCTACATTGTGAACACTGGCTTAAAGGATTCAAATAGTTAATCTCATTAGTAACCCAGTATGGTGTCCACACTGGATCGGGAAGGAGTAAAAATCTGATTTGCAAACAGAAAGAAAAAGAATAAACATGGAAAAATGAAAAGCAAGAGAAGTACGGTCATGCACAATCAGTTTTTGGTTTACCTGCATTACAGACTTTTATAGTTATGAAACTGCACCAGCCTCAGATTTATTGAAGGCCAAGAGCATTTAAGAAGCTGAATTCTTTGTTAATTATTACAGACTACAATGTTAAATGACTCATGATATTCTGCTGTTCGGTTCACTGTCCTAGAAATATGACTTGGCAAGGTTGGCAGGCTTGTAAAGTGTTCGCTTTACGTAGCAGAGTTTTTACCATTTAAAATAAATAAACAACAATATTAATCTTTTCCTGTTTCTCCTGTCTATACAGGACCAGCTAATTTCACCATGCCTCTAGTGCTAATGCTACAAAATTGTGTTACATCCGAGCAGGCACCTCTAAATTAGGTATTTTTAGACAGTGAATACTAGCATAAACTATTTAATCAAATAATAATAATAATAACAATAAAAATAATAAAATACCCAAAACTATATGAATAGTCAATAATAATGATGCTGTTGAATCTGGTGTTTGGAAAAAATGACCAAAAATCTTAATGAGTGCAGTTGTAACACATTATCTTTGCTTCACTTGGTTCCCCGTTTTGTGTGTATGCAGAGCTGCCTACTGTGCTGTGTGTGCTGAGAAAATCCAACAGGGCCTGTTTAAAAACAGCAAGTTATTCTGGAGATCTCTTTTTTAATTTGATCCCTTTTTGGCCTTTACTGTTGTTGAACTTTTGTGACAGATCCTTTTCCTCTCCCATACTATATAAGCAAATAACAGTATGTTTAAACCATTTGGAGTCCATTTACTGATCCCCAAGATGCAATGCAATATTACTACAAGTATTCCAATGGTGCAGTGATTAACACATTCACCTGGCAACTGAAAGGTTGCTGGCTCGATTACAGTTGGAAACACAAATCCCCTTTGGACGGGTGTCAGAAAGGGCATTGGGTGTAAAACTCTGCCAAATCAAATGTGGAGCTACTTGTTATGGTGACCCCTTGTGGAAAAGGAACAGCCGAAATAGCCATGTAGTCATTATTACTGGGTATGCTGAATGAAGAATGACCCTTAAAAAATAAGACCTTTACAGCAGGGATGGGTAACATAAGAAGCTGGGACTGTTGTAGACCTGCACCATAAACAGAATCCAGTTCTGTTTATGGTGCAGGCCGAGCCTCCACAACAGTCAGTTGTTTACTTGTTTTTGTTCAGTTTTTATCATTTGAAAATCTTTAGTTTTACTTTTCTATTGTTTCAGTGTTAGTTTTAGACTTTCTCATTAGTACAGTTTGGAGGATGTTTGGGTATTTGAAAAAATCACAACAGACATCACCATACAAATGTAGCGTTGTGTAAAGAAATGACCAAAGTTCCACAAAACTGCTTCAGTATTCTTTTTTATTCCCCTGCCAAAAAGTCAGAGTTTTGTTTATTTCACAGTCCACTGTCTTTAAATTAGCACATTAACTAAAATGTTTTACTTGGTTTTTCATTCCATGTGTTAAAAGGAGTCAAAGATATGACTCTGAATAGCAGCATCAGTTAAAATGCAAATGTAGGGAAAATGACTATCTGTCAGCTCTGTTTTAAATTATGGAAGATCCAAGCTAGATAAAAGTATTTGGTTATTGTGATCTCTGTCTTTTTCTGAACCCAGTTTAAAATCTTACAAATCAAATGCATGTTAAAGGACATTGCATCAGTCTCCCGTGAGGACAGAATAATTGTATTTCATATTAAACCACCTACATGGTTGGACAGCTGTCTAGTTTAGCTCAGAGTAAATGTGAGAATACCATCAACATTTCAGCTGGGTTCTGTGTAACTAACTAATCAGATCCTGTGAATTAAAAACAGTCTCCTTCACAGCAGGCTGGCTGTAAAATTAGCCTTTTAAAGAGAAGTTAGGAGAAAGACCCAAAACAACATATTAAGGTTAGAAATCGTGATACTAACCTTCTGGCCGACTGACAAATAGCCTCTTCAGAGAATTGTAGGTTCCTATCTTGATTGTCCCGTAAGAAGCCTGCCTCAAAAGAGCGGG